>OZ005740.1:74407818-74522690 GCA_963930735.1 Dioctria linearis | reverse complement strand
AAAATCCTCGAAGAGCCAAAGTTGATAAAAATTCTTTTTTATGACATATGGTAGCCGAGTTGTCACTGGGATGATACTGTTAAGTGTAATGCGAAATAATGTATTTTAGTTTATGTGTATGCTAATTTATAGTTATCTGATATGGCATGGCGACTCTAAGTCAATCCATGTAGTACTTGGAAAATTGTGTATTATTCAGAAAATTGTATCCATGAGTTATATCTTGGAATGGAATTTAGTAGGGTATAGGGGGCGGGGTTTTACTTTTTTCTTCTATTGTCATAATTTTCACCCCATGACTGCTCTTGTTGTTTATTGTTTATTTAATCGAAATATGCCCTCCATCAATGGCTTTGCTCTTGTGTTGGTTCTATTAGCGACTTTTTTGATGTTTTGTGGATGGTTTTTTACATCTGTAGCTTTTTGTGATATTGTTGTTTAACCTTCATGTCCACGGCATGGCACCCATATTCGATTTGTATGCATGATTTTTGCGCTTCATACTTTTTTCTTTCTTTTAATATTGTGGAACATATTGAAAGGATTAAGCGAGCTGTTACAAATAAATCATTAGTCTAAAATCGAGTTTTTACATTTTAACTTTTACACCCGTATGTTCTCGGCATGGCACATTTGTGCCACCGATTGGGAAGAAACGTATATGTAGGTAAAATCATACAGAATCTGATTTAGAAAAATAATATCAATATCTCTTGATAGGCATTGTTGCACGATAGAGTAGATAAGAATCTGATTTCCACATGTTCTGATTTGGCATGTCGAACGTCAGCCGTTATGAGTATTCCTAAAAATTCTTCAAACTCTTCTTGTGTTAGCAGTTCAACACTTTGGGATTTCCAGGATTGTCGAAATCCAATTTAGAATATGTGTACTATTTGCACTTATATTGGTTTTTTTGTATATTTACAAATGGTGGCATAAGTGTGCCATGCCGTGGGAATTTGAAGAATTTTTTTGCCATAGAGATGAAGGTTAAGATCATCATTATTCTGAGTTAACAGTTTTGTTCTTAGCTCCCTTTTTTGTTCAATTTTGGCACATGTTTCATCAGAGATCCATATTTTGCTGTCTTGTTATTGTTAGTAGAGCTTCCTCTCATAGTCATTTTTTTTTGCAAGCGTTCTTAATTTATTTCGTGCTATTGTCACCGCTGACTGATGGGTAGAAAATGTTAAAGAAGAGTTTTTAAAAATGTGCCCAAATCATTTATTTTGAATTGTATCTGAATGTATAAAATCACGTGTCGCTGTGTCCGTACACGCTAATCTCCGAAGCCGCCCAACCGATTTCAATTAAATTTTACGAATGTATTTGGTTGGCTCTAGCTTGAAAGATTGGATTGTTTTGGACACGATAGATGGCGCTGTTGTCGAGATCTAAAAAAACTGCCTGAGAACGCATCGAGGTGGAATGCTGAAATATTGGACAAGGCGTTTTAATATAAATTGCAAATACAATTTAAATAATTGAATAAATCGATCAACTCCTTCCTAGGGTTGCCATACAAATATTTCGTTTTTGAGTATATATCTGGACACTGCTGCCATACAAAATTTTGGTTTTTAAATATATTTTTTAACTGGCTGTGTTGCGAAACCATATCAAATACTACAGGTTGCATTCTGGGTCACTGCAGCGTCAGCGAAGCAGCGACGATACCATGAACCGCGGTCATCGACCAGGGAGCACCACAGCAAGCAACAAATCGCTGACAATACTTTAATTATTGAATTATTGAATGTAAAATATTTTTTGTTAATCGTAATTAATTTTTAAATTGACGAGTCTGGTAAAACCGTTCAAGTCGTGTACACCTTTTTTATATCAAATAAAATTCTTTTAATAACCAATTCCAATATTGTCGGATTTTTATTCCTTTATTTTTTGTTCAAGTTTTATTTTATTTTACCATCCCAATCATTTACATTTTGGTCCTTCGAGCCGGATCTTAAGGATCTTACGGATATTACTAATATTTTCAGTTTTTTATCGTTTTGCCGAAGTTACTTACTTCTGCAGTTTATCGCGAAAAATATATATCTCGTGTGAGCACGAAAATTTGAAATAATCGAACGAGTCATAGTGTCGATAACAAATAAAAGAATTTTTTTTTTGCTATTTGGATTTTACAGTGATCAGTGTTAAATCGAAAAGGCTTTGAATTAAATCAAATTAAATTAAACAGTAAAATATCATTATACATAACAACAAATCAGTATAATAATTTGTGATTGTGAAAGAAAAGTAAGAGAAAAGCCAAAAATAAATCAATACTGACCCGTTTCTGGTATACCAAGGTAAGTGAGAGTTGTCTTATATCATTGTAGTGCTCATTGTTAAGATATATTAAATAAAAGCTCGCCATGCCAAACGCTACAAATGAAACTCAAGCTACCAAGGTAGCCGTAGAAGAAGCGTTAAAAGGGAAGCAAATAATAAATTTGAGATTGAACGATTCTGTAGAAACTACAGAAAAACTAATAAAGATCGGTTTAATGTATAATTTATTAAAAAGAAACAAACTCTCTTAGACGAATTGTGGAGAAATTGTTATAAATCGCATAGATTAATACTTAGTGGATACTCCAGTACATTTGAAAAGCACGTATATTTTGCAGAGTTTAGCGAAATGGAAGATTTATATTGTACAATTCGCAGTCTAATGACAGACCAATTGCAAAATCTTCAACCTGAAACCAGTGATATAAGTGTATCACAAAATAATACTACGGTGTTTGTGAGCACTCTAATGAAATAAATTTACCGCACATTAAAATTCCTCCATTCTCTGGAAGTTATGAATCTTGGTCATCCTTTCATGATCTTTTCGAAGCAATTGTGCATAAAAATACGCAAATCAGCAATGTGCAGAAACTGCATTATTTAAAAACTAGTTTAAATGGTGAAGTTGCACAACTCATTAAACATCTTCAGCTAGTTGATGCCAATTACTTTGCTGTGTGGCAATTACTGAAGAATCGTTACCATAATCATAGAATTTTAGTTAATACTCAACTACAAATTCTAACTTCATTGCCCTCTCATACAATAGAAACCTCGGTTCTTATAAATCGAATGCTTGATAAAGTAAATGAAGTTCTAGAAGCACTTAAAGGATTAAAGGTATCTGTAGAGAATTGGGATCCCTTATTAGTCCATATTTTAATTGCGAAATTGTCTAAAGAAACAATAACTCACTGGGAAGCCATATTAAGCTCGCGAGATAATGCAACTGAATTACCGACAATTAAATTATTTACCGAATATCTAGAAACCCGATTTAGAACATTAGAAGCAATACATGGGGTAAAAGGTGGAATTAATACCCGTAAAGTTGATTTTCATGTGGCCAAGAGCACGACTAAAAGGTCGGGCTAGCAAAATAATTATTTTAAAGGCAAACCAAATAATTCATATATCCCTGCATGCCCTGCTTGTAAAGGGAATCATAAAATAAAGGAATGTAGTAAGTTTATTACAATGAGTCCGAAGACTAGGTATGAGTTGATTAAGCAGGATCATCGCTGCATTAATTGCTTTTCTTCCAAACTTAACACCAAGGATTGTTTTCGACAATTTGGCTGCAGAAAATGTAATAATCACCACAATACCTTACTACATTTCGAACACGACAATACATCATCTCCTTACAATAAAATGCCAATGCCAACTGCTACAAAATCTTACCAAAATGTACAGTCATCTTACGTAGCAAACCAAATCACAAATGGTGAATTAATTTCCAATGTCCAACCAGAAATAAGTAACCTGTATACGCAATCGTCTGCAACAAGAGTTGTATTATTAGCAACTGCTTTAATAAATGTATATTCCACTAACCGCGGTTGCATTACATTACGAGCCTTACGTGATCAAGGCTCGCAAGCATCCTTTATAACCGAAAAGGCTGCACAATTATTATCGCTAAGACGCAGGCCGACAAACGCAATAGTCACAGGAATTGGTAGTACCAAAACAAAGTCAACACAATATGTGACCAATCTTGATATTGCATCTCACTTTGATTCCAAAAAGCGCCATAACGTAGAAGCGTATATAATTAAAACCATAACAGGACTCCTTCCACCCCAAAAATTAGAAAGAGGATCAAACTGGAATCGCATTCAAAATCTGCAATTAGCTGACCCGCTATATCTGAACCCTGGTGAAATAGATATCCTTCTAGGTGCTGATATATATACTACTCTCATCGATATAGAACAAATACGCGGTCCTTTAGGAACACCCCTGCCACAGAAAACTACTTTAGGATGGATATTGTCAGGTCCAATTCAGCAAGATGTCAAAGCTTCATTTCTGATAAGCGTACAAGGTGATAGAAATGTAAATGACTTACTCAAAAAATGTTGGGAAGTCGAACATTATGAGACAAGCAAATTTCGGACACCTGAGGAAAATCTATGTGCGAACATTTTTGATACTACACATAGACGTACTAATGATGGAAAATATGTAGTAGCTCTCCCTTTCAAATCATTTCCTGATATACCGAGATTAGGAGATTCTAAAAATATGGCAATTAAACGTTTCCTAAGCATGGAACGGAAATTGCAAGCCAATTCCGAGTTAAAAACTGAGTATATAAAATTTATGCAGGAGTATGAAGCGCTAGGACACATGTGACGTATAGAAGAACCAGATAATGATGATCAATCTCCATATTATTTCTTGCCACACCACGCTGTATTCAAAGTGGATAGCACAACAACAAAGACAGGAGTTGTATTTGATGCTTCCGCAAAGACATCCAAATAAATATCACTAAATGATACCTTATTAATCGGTCCAAAGATTCAACAAGACCTAAACACCATTCTTCTCAGATGGAGAAAACATCGGGTAGCATTTACGGCAGATATAGAGAAAATGTATAAACAGATTCTCGTTACTCCAGAACACACAAATTATCAGAAAATCTTGTGGCTTGCAGATCCTAAAGAACCAATTAGAAGAGAATACAAATTAGTCACTGTAACTTACGGTACAGCAAGTGCGCCCTATCTTTCCAGTAAAACGTTACAACAATTAGCTTCAGATGAAAAGTCTATGTCTGAAAAGGCGTCTGAAACTATTCTCAATGACTTTTATGTAGATGATTTACTTTCTGGTGCAGATTCAGCAGAAGAAGCAGTAAACCTACAGAGGGAAGTACGTCAGATTTTATTCCGGGGTAAATTACGGTTGCGTAAGTGGGCAAGTAATAACTTAGAAATTCTTACCGACATACCGAAAGACGACTTAGCATTAATGGGTGCTACTGAACTAGACAACAATGACACAATTAAAGCACTAGGAATATATTGGAACCCTAGTCGCGATGCCTTCCATTTTATAATAAAAGAATACGAGAACAATGTTCAGACAAAGAGACAATTACTGTCACAAATCTCCAAATTATATGATCCAATCGGCTGGCTCTCCCCTCTTATAGTCAAAACAAAAATTCTAATGCAACATTTATGGTTATCAGGGACACAGTGGGATGACGATATACCAAGTAATATTCGAACCCAATGGATAACATTTAATAATGAGTTAAAGTTAATTGAAAATATACGCATTCCCAGATAGATCTCATACAAAAAATATAACCAAAATTGGCAATTCCATGGTTTCTGCGATGCATCCGAACAAGCATATACAGCTGCTATTTACTTACGAGTAGCAGAAGATGCATTTGTGAAGGTCGAATTATTAACCGCAAAAACAAGAGTAGCTCCTATAAAACAAATTAGCTTACCAAGATTAGAGCTAGATGGTGCGGTATTATTGACCAAATTAATAAAAGCAACTAAATAATCACTTCAAATGGAAAATGTTGATACGTTTTTGTGGACAGATTCGACAATAGTTCTCGCATGGCTGAGAGACCATCCCTCCAAATGGAAAACATTTGTTGCTAATCGCGTAACTGAGATATTAGAGAACATGAGTGATGCTCAGTGGGGACATATCAAGTCATCCGACAACCCCGCCGACTGTGCAAGTAGAGGTATAAGCACCATCGAACTTAACAATCATCCTCAGTGGTGGAAGGGTCCGCAATGGCTAAGTAAAAATACATCATAGTGGCCTAAAAATGTACAAAGTAACTATATGACGGAACTTGAACAAAGAAAAATTATGTCCACAACTCTACATACTACGGAAAATGATATCACAAAACGATTTTCGACACTGAATAGACTTCTTCATGTGACCGCTTGGTGCAAGCGCTTCATAGCCAATTGCAAATTATTTCCACATTTAAGATACAAAGGTCACCTAACTAAATACGAACTCGACAAAGCCCTTGAATGCTTGATTATTGCGGCACAATTATTTCACTTCGAATTAAAACTAAAAGCATTAAGATCCATTCAATCATTATCTTCAAATTCAAATATATTAAATTTGCATCCCCACTTAGATGAAAATGGTATATTGAGAGTAGGGGGAAGATTAAAGCATTCTAATTTGCCTTATAATCAAAAATATCCCATAATTCTTCCGAAGGCAGCACCATTAACCAAACTTACTGTTGGAGATATACATAAGAAAACATTACATACAAAGGTCAGCTAACTAAATACGAACTCGACAAAGCCCTTGAATGCTTGATTATTGCGGCACAATTATTTCACTTCGAATTAAAACTAAAAGCATTAAGATCCATTCAATCATTATCTTCAAATTCAAATATATTAAATTTGCATCCCCACTTAGATGAAAATGGTATATTGAGAGTAGGGGGAAGATTAAAGCATTCTAATTTGCCTTATAATCAAAAATATCCCATAATTCTTCCGAAGGCAGCACCATTAACCAAACTTACTGTTGGAGATATACATAAGAAAACATTACATGGTGGCACGCAGCTGATGCTAAACGTTCTCCGAAGAAAATATTGGATACCTTCAGCCAGACAATTAATTAAATCTGAAATACATCGATGCATTATCTGTTATACATTTAAGGCAAAAGCCCCAGAACAATTCATGAGTAATTATCAAAATACAGGGTTCCTGTAAGCCGACCATTCCTGAACACCGGAATTGATTTCTGCGGCCCATTTACATTGAAAGAATCAAAATGTAGAGGGCGACCAAGAATTTCTAAAGGATATGTTTGCATCTTTATTTGTTTGGTCACAAAGGCTGTACACCTAGAAGCAGTGTCAGACTTAACAACCGACGCATTTCTTGCTGCACTCAGAAGATTTACTGGTGGAAGAGGGCTATGTACAAAAATTTTCTCTGACTGCGGTACAAATTTTGTAGGAGCAAACAACCCCCTAATAAAAGAAGCACTAAACAAACAGTGGGGACTCTCTGAAGATATATACCCAATAATAGCTGAAAGAGGAATAGAGTGGAGCTTGATTCCACCAGGGTCACCCCATTTTGGAGGTCTTTGGGAAAGTGGAGTCAAATCAACAAAGCACCATCTAAAGAGAATCATGGGAAGCATGTTGTGGACATATGAAGAGATAGCTACTTGCCTAACACAAATAGAAGCGTGCCTTAATTAACGCCCTTTAACTCCTTTGACTGATGATCCAGAAGACGTTGCAGCTCTTACACCAGGACATTTCTTAATCGGCGATATCTTAGTATTACACCCAGAAGAAAATTTAGTAGACTATAAAGTATCTACATTAAACAGATGGCATCAGATACAAAAAATACAGCAGGACTTTTGGCGTAGATGGAACACAGAATACCTGAGCCGATTACAACAGCGTCCAAAATGGCTCCAACAGACTCCCAATATTCCGGAAGGCATGCTAGAATTAGTAAAAGATGAAAGATTACCTCCAACCTCCTGGGAATGATGGATTGGTTCGTGTTGTATGTAACCTTAAAATGCAAGGATTGCACTTTAAAAAGACCAATCACCAAAATATGCATCTTACCTATAGAAGACAATAACGATTTGTGTGAATTCAAAGAAGATAATTAACAAATACATAAGTTATTCTAGATTGTAACGAAATACGTAGGTATATTAGAATAAATATGACTCATATCCGATTAAAAATAACTTTAAACTAATAATACTAAGAATACTTATAATAATAGAATAATATTAATAATAATGAACATTCATTTATTAGCTTCAACCATGATGCCGCCTTGTTGCTTCCTGCTCATACTTGCTGCTAGAATGTCCCAAGCTATTATTGCATACGATTGCAGCCATAACAACATAAATATAACGTCAATGTTCCTTGTTACTTTAGGAGAATGTCAGGTTGAAGAGATATGAACTGAACATGAAGACGAGGACATTCAGCTTTTACAACTGAGTGACGTTGCTTCAATTAAAACATTCCAATGCAACATTAATATTATTCAAACAATATTCCATTGCGGAATATTTAGCCACCTATCGTTAGTTTCTGGTGGGTTATCCACTTATTTAAAGGAAATTACACACGAAGAATGTCTTTCACATCACAAATACGGAACATACAAGTTAAATGGAGAAAGAACAATTGCGGAAATAAAAGCAAGCAGTACTAGTATCTATTCAGCAATTGTAGCTGGTACACTTAGTAGCGATGGTACATGTTATGGAGTACCCTATTCCGTGGGTACGAACTCATGGACCAACGTTATAGTCAATCAAGCGATAACAATAACAATTGAGACTATACAAGCACAGTACTATTGCAAGAGGGCAAAATTAACAATAAGTCCTGCGAAACTACCAAACATGAGGTGCTCTGGCAAGGAAAGGCAATGAAGATCCGTAATCTTGGTAAAAATAGCACCAACGCTAATACCAGCATCATGTATACTGTGCAGACAGAAGACATTGTATTTGCATTGGAAGTGAGGAAAGCTATTTCAGTTTGTCGTGTCCATGGATACCAAATTGAACATCCAAGATTGATTATTGTACCCAAGGTAGGAACAGAGTATTGCGTTTACCAAAAAATCAGCTGACGCGAACAATTTAGATCTACTGACCTACGTAAGCTCAACATTTGTATACACGGAAAGACATTGGAAGTTCCAAATCGAAAAACTGTATAAAAATCTGATGTTAAAGAGATGTGAACTGGAAACAGAAGTATTGCGAACACAATTAAGTATTGCGGGACAAAATCCGGATGCATTTGCCTTATTATATATGAAAGAATTAGGTCACACAGCTATCCCACGTGGAGAGCTCTTATACATAATTAAATGTCAGCCAGTAGAAGTCTATGTGCGTAATACCGACAAATGCTATAACGAATTGCCAATAACCTATGCAAACAATTCAGCATTTATGACGCCTAGAACACACATAGTGCAAAGACAGGGTAACGAAATACCATGTTCATCACTGACTATTCCAGGGTACTATATCTTAGGAGAACAACAAACAGTACAACAAAGCGATGCAGTACTAACATCAGTGATTACACACCCAAGAGATCCAATTCCACAATTAAATACCTCTGATAAAGCAGCAATGCAGGAAAGTTTAAGAGAGTTAGGCGATACTAACCGAACGTCCAAAATATATCCCGCACTTGATGAAAATATTTAATACAACACTCCCTTCTCTCCTCGCCCCTTTCCCATTTCCTTATTTTCCTACCTCATAGCATTTAGGCGAGTACAGGCGCCTTAAAACCTTAACTACATTGGTTTATTTGGAGGAAACGCCATTAAACCCGAAATGTAGAATTAATGTTTTTTTTTTAATTTTAATTATAGATTGAAATGAAGACATTTCAAGGCGGGCAGAATGTTGCGAAACCATATCAAATACTACAGGTTGCATTCTGGGTCACTGCAGCGTCAGCGAAGCAGCGACGATATCATGAACCGCGGTCATCGACCAGGGAGCACCACAGCAAGCAACAAATCGCTGACAATACTTTAATTATTGAATTATTGAATGTAAAATATTTTTTGTTAATCGTAATTAATTTTTAAATTGACGAGTCTGGTACCGTTCGACTCCTGTACACCTTTTTTATATCAAATAAAATTCTTTTAATAACCAATTCCAATATTTTCGGATTTTTACTCCTTTATTTTTATTTTCAAGTTTTATTCTATTTTACCATCACAATCATTTACAGGTTGAGAACGCGTCGACGTGGAGATCTCAAATTTTGTGCACGGTCTTTTCATGAAAATTGTAGATACAAGTTCATAAATAAGTTTTTCACTATATATTTGGACACTGCCTTACGCGTCGGGGTAGAAAGATGAAATTTTGTACATGGGCTTTTTTAAAAGAAATGTAAATTACGTTCAAAAATGGGCCAAATGCGGCAAATCCTTCGTAGGGTTGCCATACAAAAAATTTGGTACGTGGTGTTTTCATAGCAATGGTAAATAAAATTTCAAAAATGGACTAAATCCGGTTACCCCTTCTTGGTGTTGCTATACAAACTTTTGTTTTTCACTATATACTTGGTACCTGCCTGAGAAGGCGTCCAGATTGAGAGCTCATATTTTGTATATGGCGTTTTTATAAAACTGAAAGCTCCGTACAAGAAATTCATCGACAAACAATCAACCGAACTTAATATATTTAAATCTAATTCAAATTTGACTATGATAACTAAATAATATTTAGACAGATGAACCCAAGAGTAATTGTATAAGAGTTGGCCTTAAATACGTTTTGTTGTAGCCACTATATGAGAGTGACAAAAAAACGGTAGTTTCGTGATATCTATGACTCAATGCCTGCTAATCCTGATAATATCAAAATTGTTAGGTTTAGAATCCCAGAAGATTAGGGAGGCGGAGGTATTTTTTCACACATCTTGGGCTATATCTTTATAGCCAATTCACCTAAAATTTTGAAGTTTTCCTCTTTGAGCCCTTGCAAACAGATTTTTCAAACCATACCCACAAGATAGAACAAATAAAAATTGAGGGGTCCAAGCCCCACCAAAAATTAACAAAAAAATATAAATATTTAATAAAATTTCACTGTTCTGCGCGTTATGAAGACCTTGCATTCGACCAAATTTCAAATTGCTTCGTTACTTCGATTTCGGGGCAGACGCACGAGCGATCTTATACTGGTTGCGTCTTTCTTCTGATCGTACGAGACCTTAAAAACGAACAGTGCGTCCTAGAATTTCGGATAAGTGGGTAGAAAATCCATATCTTATTGGAGAGTTTGAGAACTTCTTATTATATGCGGCACGATGTACTATTTTATCGATTAAAGACAATCGGTGTATCAATGATTGATAAACCGCGAAATGGATATCCGATAGGTAGATGTAGTAAGGAATTGGACAAAAAGTATACAAGCAACGATCCGAGAGCATTTAGTTGGCTCGAAAGTTGTATGAAAGAAATTGGCTGGAAAACCCAGTTCCGTGATCAAACACCACTTAGCAGCATTACCAGGGTCCCCATATTATTCAATGCACCAGGAGCAAAAATTTCTGATGAGCGCAAGGCTGGAAGAATACGATAAAAAAATAATGATCTGACAGGCTATTTGCCAATGTGGAAGAGTTCCACTCCATTTTTACAGAAGGCAGAATTATCAAACAAGTTTACACCAAACAAGTTTCCACAAAATCGAATTTTTCCTTTCATAAGAGAACAGTATGGTCCAACTTTATTATGGCTCGATTTGGCGACTGCACTTTACGCAAGAGATACCCTAAAGGGATACCCGACGAATACCGTCGAATTTGTGGCTAAAACGTGAACCCATTAAATGTATCCAATTTGCATTAAATCGAATATTGCCATTATAGAAAGAAAACTGCAAAAATATGAGAAGGATGCAAAAATCATGCAAAACATGACAATTGTTTAGCGAAAAATCTGAAGGACCACAGACGATTGCACGAAAGTAAAATCCGATAATTCGCAGATAAGAAAATTAACATTAAAAATTAGATTTGTGATTTAAAATTAAGTTTGTATAGTATGAATAGATATGAAAAATTATGTACTTTTGATTTTGAAAATATTCTTTTGATTTGACTTTCGTTCTTCTTGAATTTAACAATACTCCATTTGATTTCATTATTGTTGCAGTTGAGTTTAAAAATGTTCCTAGTGAATCTTAAATTGTTTGCGTTAATATGAATATTGTTGCACTTGAATTGAAAATATTCCACTTGAGTCGGAATCAGTTATGTGTGTGTTGAAAAAGGCGTATTTCATTTAAATTTTCTTTTAAACATTATTTCCAGTAACACATAGGTTTGCATTAGCAATTGCCGGAAATCAGCTCAAAGTTAATCGTTAATTTCACTCCTGCAGCAAAAATAAGTGGAACCTAGCCAATATCTATAGGAGGTAAGCATAATAGTCACAAAGAAGCCAGTCAAGAGCCTTCACTTCTGCAACTACGATTGGAATGGGTTAAAGAACAATTCTTATGATACCCTCCTAGATGAATACTCGTATGTCATTTCGTATGGTCAACCATCTGTGCAAGTTTATAAAATTGAAGTGGTTTTTCGCATATATTTCTACAGCGGTTCGTCGGACAGAAAAACTTATTATAACCAATTTTATAGGATTTCATATTCTGAAGAACTTTTTAGTACATTAAAACAGTATAGGACTGATGGTTTTCACAGGATACGTAAAAATCCTTTTATATGGCAACATCAAGAAGGGTTTTGCCGATTTAGTCCATTTTTGAAGTTGTATTTAATATTTTTATGAAAACGCTATTTACAAAATTTCAGCGCTGTACGTTGACGCGTTTTCAGGTATGTCCAAATGTAGTGAAAGATGAAACTTTTGCGTGTCACCCTACGAAGGAGTTACCGGATCGGTCCAATTTTCGAACTTAATTTTACTATATTTTTAAAGCCCATGTGCAAAATTTGAGCTCTCGAAGTACACGCGTTCTCGAGTCATCGTGAGGGCGGACACACGGACGGACGGACAGACGGGCATGCAAAAATCATAGTAACTCTTAATTTTATAAGTGGGTGTCCAATCCATTTTGCTCTACCATCATTTTGCTAGGTGTTACAAACGGAATGACAAACTTAATATACCCTATGATTTCATCTAGCGTATAAAAAAAGTTCTTCTCAATTAAGGTAGAATTTTAGAACATATAATTGAAGGTAGCGAGATATCGTGTAAAAACCTTATCGGTGTAGAAAGCTCCGTTTTTATGTGAAGGAGTGGAAGGGCAACAAAATTTAACCAAGTTGAGCTTACTAATGTCAATTGTGTCAATTCGAATTAAACGTCAGATTTGAGATTTTGTGTCGAGTTTTGTATTTTGTGTGTTATTTAATTAGAAAAACGTTAAATAATTCCGTTAATTAATTTTAAAAAACGAGTTAATTTAATAAATGTATGAACATTTCAGTAATGAATTGTTTAAGTCCCAATATTTGCTTAATTATAAATTAGAGGGAGGTGCCGGTTTAGTAAATTGATAAGATGGAAGAGTATCAAAATGGCAACATTAAATGTTTTATTGTATCACAAGAATTTCTTAAGGGCAGACACTTCAGGCACCTTTATTCAAATATAGAAATAATTTAAGTTCACTCAATTCAAAGGCTTTTATATGCTAATTTACCTCTAAAACAAACTCACTCTATTTATAATTCAAAATATGTACTATTTTTTAGCGAAATCCAAATGTTATTTTTATTGGCCTTCCAATGGTGTTTTTATTACTCAATATGTAATTTAGAGAGAACAATTATTAATTAAAACCGTGAAAAAAAAGGGAACTGCTCATATTGGTGATGATTGGGGTCAAAGTTCGGGTTCCCAATGTAGGATGCTGAAAAATTATAATTAAATTAATTAATTTTTAGCAAAATGGGATTCATATTATACTTCCCGTGGGTTTTGGTTAAGCAAGACTTCAGGATCATATCTGCCGATTCGTCTTGTGGCTTATTCGAAACTCAGCAGCTCGCGATTTATACGTAGCCTCGAAAACAACAATGACACCCTGTTATACAATACGGGTGACAGTGATAGCATGTTAGCTGCATGCAATAGCATAGGCCTACACATTGCAGTATACTTTAGGTTACGTCTCTTTGTCAAAATTTGAGGGGAATACTTTGTATTCTGTGAAATGTCCGGAAATTGATGGCAGCTGCCGTCAATAGGTACGAGTTTATGATTCATATTAAATATTATTTAATTCTTAATGTTTTGTTTTGTTATCCTTTTCAGATAAATAAATAGATGAACTCGGGATTGTACTGGATTGGAATTCGTTTTAATTAGTAAGTTTGTTCTTATGTTAAAGTCTCAGATCGTGAATTCATCTGAGACTTAACCATTTGTTTATGTTTTGATTGATGTATGTTTTTGTTTCATTTGAGATTTTGTTGCCGGTAGCATCGAGGGAATGTTTTAAATATATTGTTTTCGTGGGAGTTTTTAAAAAAATTCTCTAGGATCAATTGTGATTTATTGTAAGTTTTAAATTTATAGTTTTTGTTCCGAGACGGAACTGGTGCTGTTTTAATAATTGCCGTAATAATCCGCGAAGGGAGTTTTTCAGGCAAGTTCAAGCCCTGGAATTTAGATAGGAAGTTCCTTTTCTGCAAATATGGACATAGGAAGTGAAAAGAGGTAATAAAAATACCAAGATAAGTGTTCAAAATATTTCTTGGTTTACGTTTCTGTGTTTCCAAATTTTTGTTTTGTTCTTCAATGTGTGGCAGTAAACAATTTTTTTTTTATTTTAAATAATTACAACAAACGCCCCTACAAAGATATTTCAGATTTACTACTTCCATTAGCATAAGGAACACATAAAAAGAATTCTACCACATTGTGCAACATGCCGCAGTTATTCAGGCTTTTTGCGCTTCCTTTAGTTCTATGTATGCTCTAGGGGTAGATTGTATATTAGTAGATAGTTCTTTGTCATGTTCGTCTGGTTTTAAAATAATTTTTTTTATTACCCCTTGTAGTGATATATTAAAATGGAATTTTTCCTAATTATTTCTTCAATGGTAGAAAAGCATGTTGAAACTAGTTATACTCGCATATTCAAATCTCCTTTGTATGTATCTCAACGCTACCTTATTACCTATCTAAGTCAAGGAAATATTTTAATATGTTCATCATTCGCCAATCAAATTTTTCCTTCATACAGAAATATATTACAACTTTGCAATCTTTTCATATATCAAGCTTTTTGTCAATGCTGAGTTGGTAGAGCGTAAATGTGTAATCAGGCATAATAGAAGAAAAGCAATTTTTCATCAGTAAAATGAGTGCCATCATCATATATCAACTACGCGTTCAGGCTTTTGTATCCATGTCAGACAGAAAAATTGCAGCATACGAGTAGATATACATGTATACACGGGCATGGATCACTTACACATCCTCTAATTTTGTATAACTGCCGCTTTTGTTTGCTATCATTCAACATTCGAATTTTTGTTGTTGTTTGCAGAAAGTTTCACAGGGTGTATGGTGTCGACAGCATGGAATTGCTTTGTATTTTTCAGCAAAGAAATCGAACCGAAGTTTTTAGTGTAGTGATGAAATGACTGTTCCAATTAGAGCTATGGCGAAAAAGTTAATGATGTCTTTCTATAGTTGGTCGTATTTCATAGTTACAGTATGACTGTGGAAAATTAATAAAAAGGTTTCACCCCGCCTTATTTATATGGGAAACTTTCACTTCGAATTTTTTATTAATAATACTGAGGCTACATCTGTGTTAGCGCCTAGCGGACAAAATAGCGTTAATTAATACGAGAAAAATTATGCTCCAGGTTTCACATTTTGTTGTTATACTTATTCGTAAGGGTCAATTTACACTTGACGACATGCAGCGAAATGGCACCGGCACGGAAATATATTATTTCCTTTTTCCTTATGCGGTATTCACACACGGCCCGTTCTTTTTCATGCCAATTTGAGGGAAATTAATGTTGTCTTTTTTTATAAAGTTGTGAAGAATGCAGGTATTAAAAATAATGCTATCAATAAACTCCGTTTTATTTTATCCTTCAATTCTATATATTAAATGTTTCGCCCAGTGCACTTTCTTGAAACCATCTGGACCGCACAACGCGGTCATTAAAATGTGCTTTGCATGAATCGGTACCAGAGATCAACGACTGAAACAAAAAGGAAATGTTCACGTAATTTTCTGAAAAATTCACATTGACCATGAAATCAGCTGGTTCCACCAGCTCAATTTCAAATGTATAAAAACATCAGTTAATCGTATTAATTAGAAAATCGCACACGCGTGCCACAAAGCAAGAACATTTAAAAATTATCCCTTCTTACATAAAACCATATATTGTACGGAATTAACGTGTACAAAAGGATTGATAACCTATCGAAAAATTTACACAAAGCTTTCACAAAATCAGTTCGCTCACAATGTAATGTAATTTAAGGACGATGCTATTTTTGTTGCTCTCTTGAAACTCAATTGACAGCTGCCACATAAAATAATTTGAGGCCTTGAGTTTTAAAAATGCTTCCAATGCAAATATTGATTGTGATTTGAGAATCTCACCAATTGAAAATAATATATATAGTGTTAGCATACACTCATTTTTGTCCAACTATGGTAGGTTCCACCCAACGAAACTGTGATAGTATTCAATCCGATGATTTCAGGAGCAATTAATTAATTGTTTAAGAAAGGTAAAAACAAGGACCTTCAGTTTTTATATAAAATTTTTAACCAAAAGTGCTTTTCTGTTTCCACTGGCAACTACAATCATGACTGCAGTTTGTTTACATTTAGGCCGGTTCCACTCAACTGAAAGACTTCCGACCCAACAATTTTAGCTGCATAAACATCCTAAATTGTTCTAAGTACTTGTGATAAATTTTACAACTGCTTTGAGCATGGAATGCAATTTGACTACTTCTTTCCTTCAGTTTACATGAAAATGTTATTTCTCTTTCCTATTCTAGATACATTTTTGGCATTTTATTTGCACTTTAAAGCATACAGCCATTCTTTTTCAACGGGCTATCTTGTTCTTATGAGCGAAAAATCTTTCATTTGTTTCCTGTTATAATCGTTGCTTTCTTCCGCTACGCTATATATTTGTCGTAGAGAACACGATATCTAAAGATATAACTTCAGAGGGAAGGCTTCGTTCCCACTACATATACATATTACATAGACGGCTTCATTTTCTATTTCATATTGACTTAATTTTATTGGCAGGAGTGGGAATATTATCTTAATTTTAAATTGCATTTTCGCTTCAATATTCATATTCAGCAAATTCTAAATAGAATCAAAACTTCAAATATTCCTTAAAATCGATTTTTAAATAAATAAAAGCAAGCAATTTGTGTTAGCCCACCCCTAGTATGAGGAACAAAGTAACTATTACAAATTTAGTATTGTCATCTTTTTCTATTTTATGTATTCATTTGGAAAATCCACTGATATCGGCAGATTTCATGCAGAACTTATTATTGAAGCTCAGCAAAATTATGTGCATACTTACTTAGACCAAAAAGAGAAATTCTGGAGAAGTGGTCTCGTGTTAATATAAGGAGTTTAGGCATTCTCAGCGGTGCATGGTTAGTGCTTGTCCCTAAGAAGGACAATTTATTCACCCGACGTTCATGACGCCGTGTCATATTGACCCGAAGCAATTTAATACGGTGATATTTTTCGTTCACGCTGACCGTACCAAATGAACGTTGGTGTAGAATAGATGGAGATGCACCGTCAGGGCTCTTAGTACGACGCCTTCAGCGCTGCGAGATAGCCGTGCGTCAAGTCAAAACGGGTAAATATAACCCAGAGTCAAAACGTTAAAACGAAAAATATTAAAATTATGTTTCCAAAGTTGATTTTGCATGTGTTATTGAAGAAGCGAATAAAAGTTTGATTTATAGAATACATTATACATACAGTATTATCTTTGTTTTACCACATATAGAAAGAACCCTTGTTAAATAAATACTGATTACAATTAAGGTAATTTTTTTTAATTTTGTGATAATTTTTCGAAATAATCTGGGTCATAATGACCCGGTGTCATCGGCTCTGTTGTTATTTTCACGTCATTTACACTGGGTTAATAGTACGCCAGTATATTCTGAAATTTATTTCGGATATGTTTGTTTTTCATATATGTTTATATGTTTTATATGTTTTATAAAATTATTTGCAGTATCTAAATGTTTTTTGTCTGCATAGCAGTTAGCTGCTTCTACTGGTGCTACAATTGTCACGTACTTCCCATCTATTGCGCCTACATAATTGGAAAAATTCCAAACTTCTCAGAATTTAATCGAGATTCTTTCTCAATCTTCTTTTGCTGGTACTGGCATTAGGTACAAAAATATTTAATTATGCACGCCGCACACTTCTTTTGCATTCGAATGATCGGATGAATGTCCTAATCGATAACTGAAGGCTTTTGTTCGAAGTGAAGAAATCTCAAAAATGCAAAGACAGGCTATTGGTATAAATTTGAAGATGAGATGTCTTTTCTGGCAAGTTATATTGCGAAACGTTTATCAAAAACATAAATTCAAGTAGTAGTTTCAGATAGTGAGGGGGAAAATAAAGAATCGCAATTTTTGGAAATGTAAACGAAGACCGCGGAAATATTAACGGTATATCTATTAGAAAAAAATCAAAGGAAGGGAGAAAAAGCCGGACACGATCATGCGTTTTTTTCTCGTACCTAGTTTTCTTTCATCTTATATATGTAGCTTTATACCTTCTCCTACTGAGCAGATTAGCGCAATGGATCGCATTGGCCTCCTTGTTTGGGGTCTTTAGTCCTCTTTCAAAAAATGAACAAAAAATAATCAACGTAAACCTTCTTCCACCTTTTTTTGATCTTATCTTACAGATAATTAAAGCTCAGCAGTAATTTCGTTCTCTACATCAAAGTATCAACGATTCATAATAATTAACAGTTTTCTAATTATTTGTGGATTTTTACAATATGAATTTTTGTTGTTTTTATTATGTTTTTCAGATAAATTTTTTAGAGGAGAAATATTGCGTACAGACTTTTCACATTCTCCTAGTGACTCTCTGAATTCTTACGCTTTTTTCTCAATATTAACCATAATAAAAGGAAACAAACTTTCAAGATGATTTATTGTCATCCGGTAGTATTGGCAAAAATTGGTTTCTTTATCTGCCAAATTATGGAATAAAGTATGAAGTCCTACTTCAACTTTTCTTTATACTAAACTTTTTCGAGTCCACGTCATACGCCGTTTCTCTCATATTCTGTCCTCCTCCTTATCTGAAAATAGCGCCATCAAAAAAAATATTACCCCCATTATAAGTTTTTATAATAAAACTATAAATTTCGCAAAGATATTGGCTTTCTGAAAGTCTAACACGAACTAAAAATTCATTTGAATGTTTAGCGCTTCCTAACCGGTTTGAGTAGTTATGTATGAATATTAAGAAGATGTTGAGTTATGGTGCCGATCATGTCGGTCTCTGTCGGTTCGCCCCACGTCGTTAAATGTGAATAGACGCTAACGTGTAAAATGGTTGTTAGTGTAGTTCCCAGTTCATTTCATTCGAAATGCATTCTGAAGTGAACGCAGAAGTAGTGTAACTTTTATTTAAATATTCGATATCGTTTGAAAGGAAATACCAGCTTAAAATAGTGTAGTATTCCTCTCTGCTGATATATGGCGCTGCAATTCTACCGTGCGTGGATTTATTGCAAAGGGACGTTCTGGATTTTCTATTATGGCAAGAAACTTGTTAGCGAAATCTTCGTCTACTATGCCAATGTAACTGGTCTTCGCTCCAAGACGACTCGCCTTTTTACAAGTTCGACGAAATCCTGTTTCGACATGGTCTGCTGGACTGAGACTTGCAGATGAAGAGCATTTTCGTTCTCGTTGTTAATTTGTTGCATAAATTAGAAACTGGTAATTGAAATGACAGATGATAAACGACTTACCTGGAATGTAATTTGCTTCTTGATGCAGCGTACCTATAAGTAGTATATAAAACTGAAAGGCATCTCTCAGGAACTCAATTAGATTCGCGATTTTAATATAAGATAATTAATTTTTTACGTGGAAATATTTACTACTACTATTGCAATGTAACTTAAAGCGAGGGTTTTAATGAAAAGCAAGGCCGTATATATGGGGAAGGTTTGTTGGGTTCAACCCCCCCCCCCCCATTTTTGTAGCCTATACTGTTGTTATTCTGATAAAGCCAAATTTGTATCCCCAATTCTTTATATGTAGCGGCTCACAAAAATTGGTGTTGTCATTTTATAACTTTCTTCCGTGGAAGAGCGTGTGCAAAATAGAGAAAACAAATAAGCAGTCCAGTATATACTATATATATGTATGTAGTTCAGTAGATACGGTAGTTTACTTTGATACCTGTATGTTAAATTTTGTTGACATTTGGTTTTCGTCGTTAAAACAACAACTTTTATTGTAACAAATTTTATTATGGTAACTAATAGTTTGCACGACCCTCCATCCTTTGGATTTATTTAACTAGATGAAAATTATTTGTTTATTCTTTAGGTCAAAATGCCTTAAGAAATTAAATGTTTTTTTTCTATTAATTTTTTTAAATTGCTTTTTTGGCTCCGGCAATAAAATCGCTCCGCTAAGCGTTCATCGAAATGTTATAATTTAATTAAATGAATGAAGTAGTGAAGTGAAGAATACTGTGCAATCCACCAATATCTACATAAATGTCAAAATATAAATGTGACACAGGTGTTCGATTATTGCTTGCGATAGGTGTAAACATATCGGGAACACGGAACTTGAAGGACTTTTGGGACAATTCTGGAGGCACAGGGATTGATTTAGTCTATTGGACTATGTCACTGAATAGATTTTGATTTCTCCATCGCACTATTCGAATTGATGATGTCACAAGCAGACCACAAAGACAATATTGTAGAAAAAGTAATTTTTAATTGTAAAAACAATTATAATACCAGTGAGCTACTCACTATTGATGAACAGATGGTAGCATTTAGAGGACGCTGTGGGTTTATCATGAACATGTCCTCAAACCTTCAAAGTTTGGAATTAAAATAATAATGGTGGTAGATGTGAAGTTCCCATTATGTATAAAATTTTAAAATTTATGCTGGGCTCAACCTGAAGGGCCTTTCCAAAATTCTAACAAAGTTCTGGATATTACACTTCAAGTATTTTATCCCCTCCGTCTGTAATCTTGGATGTAATATAACGATGGATAATTGGTTTACACCCCTGGCTCAAAAACTGTTAAAACGAAAAACTAACATAGTTGGCTGGCACGCTCAAGTCTAATAACCCAGAAATACCTTAAAAGATTCACGTCACAGGGAAGAAAAAAGTGCCGTTTTTGGCTTTCAGGAAAACTCCACTCTTTTATCATACATACAAAAAAAACAATAGGTCCGTTATTTTGTTATTGACAATGCATCATGATGGCATAATTGATTCAACGACAGGAGATAAACATAAACCAGAAATTGTTACTTTTTATAACAAAACCAAATATGGCGTAGACATTGTTGATTAAATGTGCAATCAATACAATGTTTCAAAAAATAGTGGCCGATGGCCTCTTACTATATTTTTCGATTTACTGAATCTTGCAGATGTAAATAGCTTGCGAACTCATCATATGAATAGGGTGGCAAACAATGACCGCACAATTATTGCGCGAAGGCTTTCTTTGTTGTATGTGGCGTTTGAATTGGTGCAACCCGCTATAAATTTTAGAATTGTAATTCAAAATATCCCCCCGGGAACTTAAAACTAAAGCTCAAACACTTTTAAACCAGGAAGGCGGTGGAATTGAACCAAATCCACCTAGGAATGTCCCGAGAACGGGTAAAAGTGGTCGTTGTGCATATTGTCTTAGATCACTTGATTGATCTGCTTCCAAATTGTGCAGCACATGCAATAATTCGATTTGCCTGGATCACCAAGTACTAGTTTGTACAGATTCCTACAATAGTAACTAAAAAGGTAAAAAATAATAATAAAAAAACGAAAATATCTCCAGGACTGGTAAATTTAATAAATTTTTCCTTCTTTGTTTTCTAAATTTATTTTTTAATAATTCAGTTAATTAAAATATGAAATTTTCATAAGACATGAAGGCATTAGTAAATAAATAACAATATCATAATGTATTTTATTTCATATGTTACAATAATAACAAAGAACAGGTACTATGTATATGTGTTTAGTCAACAGACAACAACAAGTAACAACTTTGAATACTATTAGAATTTAAGTCATTGTAGCTATAGTTAGTTACGTAGTTTTGTATTAATCTTGTATATAATCCTTCGTATTAGTCTTGAATTAATCTTTATATAATAGTTTTTAATTAATTGTTACATATTTGAAATTCAACGAGAGTAATTACTAACATAATACAAAAAGTTTCTGCCCCTGCAATTATAAAAACATAATTACGTATGAACGTGTGCATAGTTGATGTTGAGTTCTAACATATTGAAAGCCTACTTGTCTTAGAACTCTGCGTTTGACTCAATTAATATCATTGCTACAAATACAAGAGACTAATTGTTATAATAGTAATGTTCTTATCAGAATGCTAATATAATTCTTATAAATTAGTAAACCAAACGTATCTGAGATATTTTAGAACTTACTACATACATTTGCAAAACATATTCAACAAATCTTGTAACTCTTGTAAATTAATTAAATAACGGAAGTCAACGCCACTGCACGATATTGTTGCATTTCATGGGTACGTCAGAGCATTATCAAGATCAACAATAGGCAGAAAAAAATATGCATTGAACTCATACATCAATTATATTGCTTTATCGTTATCGATCAGTTTTAGGACAGAGAGTTTATCTCGGCCAGAGCAGAGGTTGGTTGTCGGTACCTAGTGCAATGAATTTTATTATTACGCAGTTTGAACTTGAACGAAGTAGAGGTTAATGGAAAACAGTGTGATAAGCAGTTCTTGCAATTCTTCAACTAGGGTTTAGTCTCGGTAGTTAATTCGCACATTGTATTAAATTGTCGCTGATCGAATAAAAATAATTAGTTATTGGACTCTCACGCTTTAATTATACCTGACACATTTCTTCAATATGAAAGTTGTCTTAATATTCACCCCACGCGAGTAAAAAATTAGGGCGCGTGTACTTTACTGTTAACCGAGGAGATTTGAGATTAAACCTAACTAAATTGATGGCAAATGTTGAAAATTTATTATTAAAGCATCAGGTTCATCCCTCCCACTAGAAGCATTTATTTTTTGCTTAGCTATTTTATGTAAAAGACTACTGAAGTTTAATTTGCTTAGTTTTAATTTGAATTTAATAAATAAATGTAAAAAACTTAACATCGTTTTTTAAAGTTTTCACACTACACTAGAATTTACAATTAGAAAATAAAACCTTTCAAAATAGGTAGCACTATAACGGCTGTCACAAGCACATTTGAAGTTGAGGAATTTGCAAAAAAATCAATATTAGGTAAACGAGGGGTCTACCCAAAACCCAAAAATATGGGAAGTGGTCTACGAGACAAAAAAGTTTGTTGACCTCTGACCTCTCTCACTTCAGAGAAAGAAGCAGAAGATTAAATTCAATTCGATAATTTTATCTACTTTTAAGAAAACCGGACCTTTATATATATATATATATTTTTAATGTACTTAAATATCTGTATTAACTAAATATAGCACTTATAGATGACTAGAATTTTGCAATTCAATTGGAATGTAATCACAAATTATATGCTTAATAAATTAAAATATTAAATTTACACAAAAATTCCGATTATTGAGTTCACATTAATTCTCAGTTATTTTTTCGTCTCCAAAGGGTTTTAGTTTACTAGGTTACCACCCCCCCCCCCCCCCACCCTCCACCACCCATTCATGATCTGCATATATATACGACCTTGATGAAAAGGAATATCAAACGATCAAATATTAAACTACCTGGATTCGAGATAGAGCGAACTCTCCATTTGATATGGGAAATTGAGGGTTCACACACAGATCGGAAATCCGAAAAATGTATAGAACAAATTAAGGGGAATTTTAAAACGGATTTATAGAAATGCACATGGAACAATAGGAAAATATGTAAAAGTTTTACCAATCAATACGGCAAATTAAATGTTATCGAAAAGAGTATATTCACAAGCTCCACAACTCAAGTCAGACATTTCATAGCAGGCATCTCCAAGATTTCCCCTACCCGAACAGCAGTCTGCAGATTATCAAGGGTTTTCGCCCTGTTTTGTTTTGGAGCATTTTCGACAAGTTTTTCCCAACAAAATTCGATATCACAGTAGATTGAAGGTTTAGTTACAAAATCTTGTATGCGTATGTAGGAAAACATCAAGGAGGATGTAGTATATCCTCGATAAATCTCGTTTCAATAGCTCTCGGATCGAACCGAATTGAGTTCAGTATGGAATGAGACTGTATATTCTTATGACATCCTCTTTTAAAAAGTCCGAATACAGGGTGGAAAATAAAAATTTTAATAAGAAGTGAATTCCATTCAATCCAGCCTTATTGCACTGCAGAGTGGCCTGCATCTGCTAGAATATTCAGTTTGTTAATACCTTTCGATAAACTGGAAAATGCTTATATTAACAATTTCATTTAAAAACACTTTGTTTGACCGGTTTAACAGTTCTAGTTTAAGCCCAGCTTAAAAATTGATAATCGACTATTCGCGAATTAACTCAAACCTTAGACATTTCTTGGTAGACATTAATTACATTATAAAAATAAATCATGTCCTTTGAATTGTGGGCTGGGGCGTATACAGGTGTAGGTCGAACCCCCCCCCCCCCCCCCGCACTAATAAAATAAAAATTCAAAAGAAATAGAAAATAGAAAAAATAATTCTTTCAAATAGGCTGCTTCTAAATCCGCATTAAAAAATAGAAAATAAGAAAGCAAGATATGAGCAGTTCAAATTTTAAGACTGCAGTGAATACAAATTTCGCCCGAAATTGAAACTTGGAACTCCTAATGTTTATCAAATACTTAATTAAATTACTATGCTTTAGCTTTGCTTTCTTTGCGTACCTTGAAAATTTTAAAACTTATACACAAATGTATTACAATTACAATATTTAATTATATGTAAGGCTCTAGAGAGTTTTTGAAAAAAATTATTTGTTATATTTATAAGTTTTTTTCTTTTTTAGTAATAAATTATTCTCAAAATATTAAAATTTATATCACTAAGGAATTTTCAGTATCAGAAAATTTTTTTCACTTTTGTGGGATCGAAAACTTACAAAAGCGGGGTATTTTAATGAAAAGTAGTATTTTGGTAAAATTATCATAGCCGAGCGAAAATACAGTTGCTGAATCAAATTTACATTTGAATAATAAAATGTTTTTCTACTGGCACGTGAAGTTTATATTCCTGGAAAAAAATTCTCCTTGCGCATATTTAATTCACTCTGTAAAACTCATAAATAACTTAACTCTAAGAGCTCACATCATGCGAGCTGCGGCCCCGACTCTCAACATATGATGCAATTTGTTACAAGGAATTTCATCGCTTAACTCAAAAGATAGCTGAAGGCTCATGCCTGCTCCATTTAGCAAAGGTACGACAAGAAAATCGCCCAATGGTTAAATGCACTTTTAAGTAGGAACTAATTTCAACTAAAGGAGCTCTCAACTTTGGCCATTAATTGTTTTTTTTATATTATATAATAAAATAAGTATGTACCAAAGAACGATAGAGCTTCAGATTGCATATGATGTGCAGGCGATGCTCCAACAAGTTTTATATAAGACGTCAACTATTAATTCTCGAAAGTTTTCAGAATTATCGTCATCTTAACCTAAGCACTTACTCTTATCTCTTAAAATAACAACTAATTAACGACATAAGAGTGAGCAAATGAAAAGCACTAAAATAAAAATATCCTTTTACAGCCGCAATGTTTTTTGAACATGTGTTGCATGTTATTAAAATACATATATAAATACAAATACAACCCAATAACCCTCTTGTCTGAAGAGAGGTTTATGTTGCAAAGTTGTAGAAATTAAATGGATGAAGCTTATATCGATATGAGTGCAATAAATCTAGTCATTTAATTTTTAGTTAACTATTTCTAGTACGCTGATTTTTTTTATCGCTTTAATAATTTATTATACCTACATCGAAATTACCCTTTGATCAAGGACCCAGACATTACGACTACAATCACTGCGGCTAGTTAGGATCCAGAAAAGAAAGTACCTTCTCATTACCATCTCCTGAACACGGTTAGCAAAATCCCAGACCTGTTACTGACAACATATAGAAATCTATGAAAACAGGAAAAAGGATTCACGAAATTCGAGTGTAGGTATTTAATAATTTATGAACTTAGTTTTAGTGACCTCACTTAGAAAATACTCGTATGAATAGTTGCAATTAAGACAGTATTCAGTACTGAGTCTAGAACGAATTAATAGGAACAGCGATAAAAAATTTTGTAGCTTTTATTTGCAATATCAGTTAAGGCCGAAACATAGTGCGAGCGTACACGACTTCGACTCAGCCGGCGTTTGATAACTTCGGTGTAGTGAGCTTTAGCTTAACACAGTCCGAGCGTTTGATAACTTCGGCGTAGTGAGCTTTAGCTTAACACAGTGCGAGCGTTTGATAACTTCGGCGTAGTGAACTCGTTTTAACACAGTTTCTGACTTTTATGTGTTGTCAATTCAAATTATGGATGCTGATAAGTTACTTGAAATAATTAATTTGAGTTATCTGGGTTTTAAAGCTGCAAAATGCGCAAAAGAGCCAAGAAAATTCGGAGACGAAGATGGTGGGTGAGGAAATTAAATTTAACAAGAGACATTGACGGGTACTTTGCTAAATCATTCGATAAAATGAAGAGTATAGACCCCGAGCACTTTTTTAAAGTGACACGTATGAAAGCTGAAATTTTTAATTTTCTCCTTGACTTAACAAGAGAAGGACTTACCAAAATTTCAATTAGGAAGGCCATAAAGGCTGAGTGCAGGCTATTTATTACACTTATGTAAGTAACGATGGCATTATTCCTTTGAATTAATTATGAGCATTTACCATATGTAATATTTTCAGGTTTTTGTCACAAGGTCCACCAATGCAAGCTCTTGCTTGGACGTTTAAGATGGGCGTTTCAACTATTCGGAAAATAATATTTGAAACTTGTGACATAATTTGGGAAAATCTGTGGAGTATATATTTGTCACCTCCTACAACATACGAATGGAGAAAAATTGCAGAAGATTTCGAAAATATTTGGAATCTACCGAATTGTGTTGCAAGTTTGGATGGGAAGCACATCAACATCCAATGTCCTCCGAATGCAGGATCGGAGTATTTTAATTATAAAGGTCATCACAGTATAGTTTTACTTGCTGCATGTGATGCTAATTATACTTTTACGGCCGTGGACATTGGTGCCTATGGGAGTCAGAGTGATGGCGGAATATTCAAGGAATCTTCTTTTGGCAGACAGCTTCTTTCTGGAACATTAAATTCACCAGGATCAATAAATTAAAAAAATTCTAACTTTTTGTGCCCCCATTATTTCATCGGCGATGCAGCCTTTCCACTTAAAACGTTTTTAATGCGACCTTATCCGGGAAGATTGTTAAATGACAAAAAAAACCTGTTTTAATTATAGGCTTTCAAGGGCTCGTCGAGTTATTGAAAACGCTTTTGGTATTCTAACTGCTAGATGGCGAGTTATCAATAACAAGTTGCAGATGATACCTTCGAATGCAGAGACAATTATTAAGGCTGCAATTGTACTGCATAATTTTGTAAAAATGCATGATAATAGCTATTGCCCAAGAGAGTATGTTGACCATGAGGAAGACGGAAATATTGTGGAGGGACTTTGGCGGCAAGAAGTGAAATCTCTTCCTCGTTGTAGAAATTTATCATCTAATTATGCCGCAACGAATGCTCTGGAAATGAGA
Organism: Dioctria linearis; assembly: GCA_963930735.1. NCBI lineage: Eukaryota > Metazoa > Arthropoda > Insecta > Diptera > Asilidae > Dioctria > Dioctria linearis. Next base: position 74,494,775 of record OZ005740.1, on the reverse strand, counting down.
GATGCTTTGTGCGAATATTTATACGAAAATAAAATAATAAAATAGTTTATTTTTTGCGTAAACAAACGTGTTTTCTTTTAATTTCTTTATAAAAAAAAACAAGTACTCTCATTAAAAACTAACTAAACCAACTTATACTAAGTCTATATAAAAAACAACAAAAAATACACTCATTAAAATCCAACACACACATTAACACACAGCACTCATCACGAACAACAAAACTATTCCACTGTTTTTTCTTCAAATGTTTTCAGCATATATCTGGATTTTATTGTTTATCAACTTTAAAATTTCTAATTGAGTATCATTTTTGATACTGTCTGGCAGCAAGTCCAATTTTTTTGCCGCAAGCCTCACAAATAACTCGTTTTCCGAACATGCTGCTTTTGGAGCTTGCGCAATTGTTTTAATTTCTCCTAAAAACTTTTCAAATATTTCGTCTATGTTGTCAGTAGGCTAAGCTGTCTTTCTTCTCCTTTTTGATTGAGGAGGCGCGCTTTCCGTGTCGTCCTGGTACTGGCTTGTTGACGCCGCCGCATTAGCTGGAGGCGATGATAATGGCGCTGAAGGTGACACCAATGATGCAGATGAGGCCACTGATAGTTGCGACATAACGCCATCACTCCTTTCAATTGGCTCGAAATTCCCGCAAGATCTAAATAAAATTGTTTTTAGAAATTCTTGATAATTTTATATCAAATTTATTACCTCCGAGGCTTCATGGTATCCTTCAGAAACAAAAGTTGGCTGAAGTACTCCCATTCTTCTTTTTCTTTACAGGAACTTCCCGATGGAGCTTCCAAAATGGCAATTTCCCGCCTGAATCTCTCCCGCAAACTCTTCCACCTTTGTTTGCAATCTGCAACTAAATATTTATTTATTTAAAAGTAATTTATTGTACTCGGAGCTGCATATTTTTTAATTTACTTACTTGGCACTTCCATCGCTTCCGATATACCGCGCCAGGCAATATATTTTTTTTTGAGATTTCTGTACTCACGGCATTTTAAGTTATAAATTAACTCCGCATCTCGCACCAAACTAATCAATTTTTCTTGCGACATTTTTATTTATTTTATTTATTTATTAAATTACTTAAATTTCCCCGATTTCACTACACACAAATCAGCTGCTGGTTGTAAACAACGAAAATCATGTACCAAATGCCAAAAGCTGCGCTGGAGTAGAAACTATTCCTACCCCAGCGTTTGCTCAGCACAGTGGGCGTAGCCGACTTCACCATTGGAACATGCTCAACTTCTTCTCATGTATTCTACAGGAACTGTCAAACGCCGGCTGCGCTAACATTCGCACTGTGTTTCAAAGTTGCGCTAGAGTAGAAACTAGAGCAACCCCAGCGCAGTGGGCGCAGCTGACTTCACCATTGGAACATGCCCAACTTCTTCTCATGTATTCTACAGGAACTGTCAAACGCCGGCTGCGCTAACGCTCTCACTGTGTTTCAGCCTTTAACTTTACTGGTCTGAATCCGTCAAATCGTTTGAAAATTTCAGGTATCCACAAAATTTGAAAGAATTGCAGCTGATCCTGGACCAGTTATCCAATGAATTTTCAATGACGCACCACATATTTACTAAGCTTTGATTTTCACTTCAGATGACAAGGGCCCTTCATACGACATGCTTGCATATGGCTATTTATGTTTATACCGTAGATGAAATTATTCCGTTTGTAACGCATTGAAAGTATGGTACGACAAAATAGATTGAACATCCAGACCCGCGAATAATATCAAAAGAGATTCTTAATTTGCATGTCCATCCGTCTATGTAGTTCGCACGATAACTTAGACTGCTGAATTTCCACACAATTTTTGTTGCCGTTTAAAAATTTCGCCTTTAACTGTTTATTTTGACACTGCTTAATATTATTTCTAATTTCCAATATATGGTGACAGCAGATTTTGACATTTAAGTCAAATTTTGTTTGCAATAGCCAAAGTATCAGTAGAGGGTAGCCAGTTGAAATGTTTTGCTAGGAGCTATTATATCTAACAGTTCTTTTAAATAGACGTAAGAAGTTAAAAAGACGCACGAAAACTCAGAGCAAATAAAAGACACATGTTACTACTTGCAGCAGTATGGAGACGATATTCTGTTAGAAAAAGGAGAAAAATTTAGACTGCAGCTGTTAGGTTGTCCATCAATCGTGCCTGCAAGAAGAAGAGATTGGAGTATAAATCGGGGCGTGAAATTAGTAAAAATGCTAATTTAGCACCGACAAGGTCTTCCTTTATTTTTTAAACACGTTTAATTAAAATTGCTTTTTTAAACAGTTTTTACAATATTCAGATACTGATTACAATATTTAGTTAATAGTTACAAATTATCATCTATCTTTAGTATTGATCTTAAAAAGTTCCCGTGATAACTGATTAACTCCCAGAGGATTGGTGATATTGCACCCAGGCACCCATGAAAGCTTTAAAAAGCTTTTTTGTGTCTGCTCCCTTCTTGCAAAGTAAATTGCCTTTCACAGCTGGGCTGACTGAAAAGGGAGTGTTCAGATTGTCCAAAGCCTCTTAACCTCTTAAAAATTGAGGTTTGACCAGAAAAATTTGTAAAGAATACTAATAATAATTCTCTTACTTGCTAAATTTAAGAGGTTAAGATATGTCTTAAAGTGTCTTATGTAGAACCGGAGGGATAGATTTTATATTTAAAATTTAAAATGTGAACAAAATACCGCTGCGATTAAGCTACGCTGTATCAAAGTAAGCTACCATCTACTGACGTATATACACATATAGTGGACTGTTCATTTTCTTCCTCTATTTTGCACACGTTTTTCCTAAATTTGCTTTACATGAAAGGGCCACGGAGGAAGGATAGAAAATGATAAAGCCAATTGCTACGAGCCGCTTTATATAAAGAATTTTGGGTAAAAATTGGGCCTATCAGATAAACAAAAGTATAGGCTACAACGATAGAGGGGGTTTGAAACCCCCAAACCCACCCCATATATACGGCCTTGATTGATGTATTGACCTTATGGTTGTGATACGGGGCATTGGGCACCTGAGTCACAACATACTAAGTATAATCGTAGCTGGTACCTACTATTAATTTTAATATCAACCAGATTCCCTGACCTCCAAGATAATATTTTATTGAATAATGATACCCCCAGCGGTTGAATGAAAGAGCCATACTGGTACCAAAAAATTAATCAGTTGGCCAAATAGATCAAACAAACTTTAATGAAGCTACGTGAGAAATTGCTGAATAACTATCATCAGACACTATTATGGATGCAGAGCAGATCGCTTCGTACCTAGTACCTTATCTATTTCGCGATGATAGGCTTCAAGGGCAAACATGGAAGGTGGCGGAAATACATTTGGAGAAACCGTCTTTCTACCACGATCAGGTGGACTGCTACCGGATGTCTGGGAAGTATTACGATATAGTATACACGAATGTTTTACTATAGAAGTCGTGATGCTGATGGTACTTTCATTAATTCTAACCATTTGAAAATTTTATAATGTTAATTCCATGCAAACAATGCCTACTTTTTCATATGCTGCGAATATTTTCCGAGGATTTTACTATATCACATTTTACTTTTCATTAATACTTACTTATACTACTAACTAGTACTAAGTATTTGTATGTGAATATATACTGGTCATTATATTTTACTGTTCTATACAGCCGCTTGGAGGAGTCTGTTTCAGAAATTTCTTTTCATGTCATTCCTGCTTAAATTCTACAATAACCATAAAATAAACAAGTAAAAAATCTAATATTAGTCTAAGACCAACTCTTATGATACCCTAGATGAACGTCCGTATGAAATTTCGTATGAGCAATTTTGATTTTTGCAGTGATTTTTCGCATATATTTCTAGAACGGTTCGTCGGACAGAAAAAATGGTTATTACCAATTTTATAGAATTTCGTATTCGGAAGAAGTTTTTGGTACAATAAAAATGTCTTGGAATGATCGTTTTCACAGTATACGTAAAAAACTTAAATTTTTATATGGCAACACCAAGAAGGAGTTGCCCGATTTAGTCCATTTTTGAAATTTTGTTTGCTTATACAATGAAAACACCATGTACCAAATTTCAGCCCTCTACATCGATGTGTTCTCAGGCAGTGTTCAAATATATAGTGGAAAACGAAAGTTTTGTATGGCAACCCTGCGAAGGAGTTGCCCGATTTGTCTCATTTTCGAACTAAATTTTAATTTTTTTTTCAAAGTCCGCGTTCAAAATTTCAGCTCTCTAAATATACGCGTTCTTGAGTTATCGTGCGCACAGACGGACGGACGGACATGGAAAAATCAAAATAACTTTTAATATTATGCGTGGGTGTCCAATCCATTTTGATCTACCATCATTATTTCGAGGTCTTACAAATGGAATGATAAACTTAGTATACCCTATAGATTTTATCTAGGGTATAAAAACCCCAATCAATTCCCAGAATAGTTTTCTTTCCTGGAGACATATAAATCCGCTATAAAATTATGTACATGCCATGTCTCACACATAATTACATAAAAGCGTTCCAATAAATTAAAACGACAAGAAAAACTCTCGTTTACTACTTCAGATCGAGAAAGAGACATGAGTCTCTGATTTCATATAAATGCCCTAATTTATGCTAATTTGTTCTATAGTCTGCCGTGAAGCCAGACGCGTTATTTTGATAAAACCCTGGAATTTGTGGAGGCATTGATTGCATTAATATCAAATGATTATGAGCTGCAGGAGTGTGAAAGCAAACAAATCGATGAAGATCACACATTTACATCACATGATATTCGAATTAAATTTGTTCATTCTGTGGTAACAATACATAATCAAAAGTGTGCATAAGTATGTATGTATTGTATATATGTTCCTAGATGCACATTCGTTCAACGACAGGGTTTTCTTATAATTTTGCGGTTTTGTTTGTTTCGGTTTGTACACAATGACGATAAATCTCCACCATTTGTACACACTCCTGGAGAATTCAGGAGCAGTTGAAGTGGCGTCGGACCACTTTGAAGCCCCCTTTTGTTCTATGTGGTTTTGAGCAAATATTGCAGGGCGTGAACATCTTTGGTTACCACCTGCGATATTGAATATTCGAACACCTTCAAGAGCACTTTAATAGCTTCATTGGGGGTAGCAAAAATAACATTCTTGTATAAATCTTGAGAAAGGTCGTAAAAGTAAACGCTTAAAAGTGGGCACGTGGGCAAATCTAATTAATTTGATGCAACTGCAAGGAAATTCTAAATTGTCGACACCCTGGAGACAAGTATGCAAGCGCTCGTATAGTAGATTAACAATTGTAATACAAGACCTCCATATTTTGATGGCAGGAACAATTACGAGAATTTCCTATTATTTGCAAGATAAATCGTACGTATCACGCGAGATCAGAGCTGCTATTCTACGCGATTTCAACTTAGAATTTATGGGCATGTTCAAAATACTTGAATTTTTGGCGGAGTTTAATACTAAATAGTTACGAAGTGTTCAGACTGACCAATAAAATTGATTAGCATACGTGTACCTGTTTTTCGATTTTATATTCTCTATCTGTTCGGCTTTTCATGAAATGATCAAAACTTACTTCCGCTTTCAACAATAAATTTATTTTACTACACCTTATCTGCGAATAGCAGACATCAAATTAGGTTACAGAACTCAAGACGCTAAATAAGAAAATAGAAAATAATGAAAATGTGAAAATTATTTAATTGCAACAGATTGCTGGGACAGATATTATTCCATTTTGAACTAGGTTATAAATAGAGGCTTCACGCGATAATGAATGTTTCGTATCAAAGAAATGCTGTTAACGAATAGTTTTACTCCAAAAATTCCAAACTTTTTCTCAACTGATCGTAGGAGCTCCGCTTTTTCAATAATTCGCATTAGTATTTCAATATGAAAATATTTTACGATCGCTATTGCGTAATCGAGAATATATGATAATTTTTACTTTCTTTTAAGTAAAAATATAAGAAATTTAGGTGTAATTGAAACTAGTCATACATTTTTTACAATTATATGTTGATAAACGATTATAATTTTAATTTTGGTATGAGAGAAATTATGACTGGGAGATGACCAACTCGATGTTCAACCACTGCACCTAATAATTTTCTATCATGGTTGCCTCATCAGTCGATGGATTCTGAGAGTTCTAAGCGAAGTGGTGATAACGGCGATAATTTCTATCAAATCAAGTGCATCTGGTCATAACCAAATATCGCCGAAATTTCTCAAATTAGTCTTGGCAACGATCTTAAGACACCTTCAGCATGTTTTGAAATTTGTAGCATAGTTTTCCAAATCTTGGAAAAGTTCCAACGTCTTACCAGTTCCTAAATGCTCCTAACCAGCAACCCGAGCCGATACTTCACATCGGTTAGTCTATTATGTGAAAATAATCTAATCAGTTCGTGTCCATCATACCTTCGCTCGCATCAGAACTGCGGAAGGCTCTATTCAAAGTAACAACTGACATTCGTTCTCCTCTTGATAAAGATATCATTTTCATTTTACTTCTGTTAGATTTTTCCAAATCATTTGATATAGTGGCGGATCCAGAATTCTTGTTGGTATGGGGGGGGGGGGGCACTATAGTTTAAAAATAGTATAAGCTGGAAACAGATCAAAAGTTCGAGGACATCGGCACCACTTGCAAATATCAAATACACAAAATTTATCATTTAACAGATACGGGTCGAGCATGATGACCGAGTGTTTACTACTCGCATTGCAGTGGAAGTGCACAACTTGCAAATCAATTATTTTAGTTAGTAAAAATGGGGAAATACATTTTCTTTAATTGGTGAATTCATCATAAATTGTAATTTGGCAAAATATAGTAATCAAAGCATTACATAATTTCCCCCTATTGAAGTTAAGAAGGTTTGACGCCTTTTTTATATTGTATGCCGATGGTAAACTGTTCCACATTCGCACATTTCGGGATAACAAAGCATTACGGAATATTTCTGTGCGGCGGAAAGTATTTTGAAGCTTTGAAGAATATGTGCAGTTTGCAGTGCGAGTATTGCATGCAGGAATCATTCTACAATGGTTTAGGCTAGATTCAGCATCAGAACATTGACGCAAACAGCAAAATTGTGGTCTGTCCAGATTAACTCACTGAAAATATAAATGCCAAGAATGCATAAAGACAGTGCTACATAAAAAAAAATGGCAGTGGAGAAGCTATGAACTTGTTTTAAAAAGATGAGGCAGCTTTGTGATTTAGTTTCATTGAGCTCAACGCGATTCGCTTTGTCCCAAGCGAGGACATTATCGAAGTCGTTTCCATTGATCTAATCATGCAATCTCGTTTGACAGATGTGGCATTTCTTCTGGAGTCCAAAAGAGAATCAAATGAATAAGCGAATTCAAGGGTTCTGTCATCAGCCAAACTATACTATTGATGGGATTGATAGTAAGGGAAAGCAGATCATTAATGAAAACTAAGAAGAGATATGGATATGGATATAATAGAAGTGGAGGGGAGAGACCAAGTGCTTTAAGTTTGGCTAAAAGGGCTGGATGACAGATCTTATCAAGGGCGGGGCAACGATTCTGATTCCACCAAAAATGTGAAAACTACGGTTACACCGTTCCGCCAGAAAACTCAGCAATACTCTAAGTGAGCGTCCAGTTCGAATGCCACATTGGAAAAAGCAACTTCACCATTCTTAAGTAGTGAAGTTATAGAGGTATTGCTGTGCTGTTTTTCCTTATGGTTTTGACAATGGGCGAGAAACGTTTGCTTACTTTGCGGCTTGTCGAGAATTTTTGTTAACATTGTGATACAAAAAAAAAACAAAATCTCTCCGCATAGTGGACTTGCAGGTGTTCCGTGCAGTCTTGTAGACTTGTTTCAATTCTAGACATAGATGCAATATTGGGCGCGAAAAGCGCAATGTTTCGCTTTTATTGCTTGATTGAACTTACCGTTAAACCAAAAGCGATTTTGTGTTGTTGAGATCAGCTGTAGGAATAAGGATTGTATTCACGCATGCCAAAGTTTAGAATGTCACAGAGTTCTAATGTACATTCATCAAAATCCCTTGAAGGAAAACAGACCGCCCAATCAATTTCCCATTCTTTTATTTAAAGTTTTTTTTGTTAAGTAGATCCCAACGTTCCACATTGATTAATGGTTATTCGTCAGATAGTTTGTTTCTTTATTGTGGCATGTTTCAAGGCTCTACGCTACTGATGTTAGAGGCAGCTGGTAATCCACCATATTACATATATAACATAGTTCTGGTCTGACGTCTGAAGAGGATATGTTTTGTCTAACATGTCGGTCAATGCATTTTCTAGTCTAGATTTAAATTTGGTATTGTTTACCAAAAAATATTTTTTCAAAATCATGTATCTATTCATTCAAATAGATTTACTAATTACAGTTTGGTATTTGTAAATTGTTTCAAATTTTTAATAAAGATATACTTCAAGACTGTTAAGGAAATGTCAACGATTCTAAATTTACCAGAGTCATGTCATATCATGTCCAAATGTGAAATTCCGTTATCTGCAAATACGCCGCTACTCTTAATACTCTTAATAGGAAAAATCTTGTTGTTCCTATATTATTGCTAGTGGATTGCTAAATATAGCCCAAACAAGAAAGAATATTTTATTGCTTTCAGATATCGTTTTAAATTCCTTCACCTTGGGGTCGAAATTCCATTCAAATACTTTCAACAAAACAATTTTTCTATTTGTCTATTGCAAATTTATTGTTCATTCCGTTCGCCAGCTTCTGTCAGGATTTCTATAGCCCTTAGCTATAAGTAAAAATTGTCTCAATAAGAGCTCATTGTTCCATGACACCGGCAGATAACACTCATGTTGTAAAGGAAGAATTGCGTAGTCTTATAGGATTAATTTTCCAGATTTCGTTCTAGGTATCTCAGAAATTTTACTGATAACAATAATATCTGTCAATAATAATATCTTTGATTTGACTGCTAAGTGTTTTAGTTTTTCTCCTATGTATTAAATGTTATAAGAATCAACACTAGTCAGCAGTTTTTTCGGAAAATATAAGAAATATTTATTGCAGATGTATTTTTTCTGCAAATATTTTTGTATAAATTGTGTCATATATTTATTAATAGTTAGGAAAAAGTGTATTCCGAAATTGCCAGGAATAAATAGGAAGAAAAGAAATAAAGGAAGTTTAGAGGCAGTAATGGTAAGATCCATCCTGACTAGCCTGCATCTCTTTAAACATATGAAATTAATTATTTCTCTTAATTTAGATAGCTAGAGAAACAGGCAAATTTCAAGTCTTGGTTTTGACTCATCAAAAAAAGGGAAAGGAAGAAGAAGAAGCGTTTCGTGTTAGCAGAAAGCCTTACACTCATCGGTACAGCTTGGTTTTCTGCCTGTTGTAGACGCTTGAAAGAGATCAAATTGATCTCCTCTCATATAAACTAAGAATAAATTCTGGGTGTGAACTATATGAGGCAAAAACTCCTATATTACACCAAGGAGGGAGATATAAAAATAGAGATTACTCTTCAAGATTACCCATATTTGTTCAAGAAGGAATTTATTTGGATTCTCCCTTCAGTATCCTATTTATTTGACAAATATGTTCCATTGAAAACTACATACAATTCATTCAACAATCTCCCGTGGTTTTCAGACTAGGTGCGATCACTTATCGCTGAGCGGTAATATCTATATCCACATTTCAGATGCACCAGGAGCCAACAGGCTATATATGCTCTCGTGGAATAAATTTTATTCTACTATTTCAAATATATAAAAAAATTATTAAAATTTTCGACTTTTTTATTTCTTCCGTGTTTTCGCTTATCCGAGGTACGTCTTCCCCACATTACCTCGGATAAACGAAGTTTTGGTGTACAACCATGCAATGAATAAGTAACTGATATCTGATATCAGTTTCTCCAAGTTACTGCCTGAATAAATTTTGCTGCAATAAGAAAAAGGACATTAGCCAATATTGAAAATCTGTTCCTTGAACTTTGAAGGCGAATATCTACATATTATAGCTCTGACAACAGATCAGCTGCGACAACGAGAAGCAGTTGAGTGAAATTAAATTAAATTTAATTAAAATCACTGAGAAAATAAACATTGACAGGGCAGTGCCGGACATCCGATAGCAGGAATGTGAATGCTTTCAATGCACCATCAGCGTGAAGTCGTTAAATGCTGCGAGGCAAACAAGTGACTTGTTCGATACGCCCTTAAGATTTTCAATTTGTATTTGGGCTCCCCCAATCTTATGCGAGCCAAATTATGGCTTCCATGCTATATTATCCCCATATGTTATAAATATATCTCTAGAAGACACAACTTTTTGTTTTTCTTTTATATGCAATATATGTACCGAAATCTGGTGTTAAATCCTGTCGTAAAATATTTGTAGATCTTTGGGTCGAGGCAAGAGATTGCAATGTGGAGTTTATAAGGGTCAGTGATATTCGCAGAAGGAGCGTTTGGATTTATGGATTTGTTTTTATTTCTGAAAAGTTATGGATTTACGAAGGGAAGGAAACTTTGGTTATTTCTTAATTATTTCGAGCCTTGTAAAGTTTAGATGGTAGGAATTTGAAAAATATAAGTATTTTGAATAATTTAAAGGCAAAGAATTTCTATCTGTATTGAAAATATATTGTCAGTAATACTTACTGTAGAGTGGACTATCTATTTAATACTTTTATTTAATCAATTCCCGTATATTGAATATCTAAAAAAAACATTTTTGGAGGACATAAATTAAATGTGAAAAAATGTAATATTTTATACTTTTAGAGAACCATTTGTCAACTTGTTTTCTATTGTGTACATATGTATGCCTTTAACTGATTTTTATTTAATTTGATTAATAAGAATTTTCAATAAATTTCAGTCTGTTAAGATGAGAAATCTCCTTCGTATAATTTCTATTTGGCTTATCCATATGCCGCCAAGCTAAAAAGGGGGAACAATCACCCAATTTCAAAGTGCAATGAGAAATCTTGCCACCATATAATTCACATTTACTTTTTATAAAAACTATTTATATGGGCAATTGGTGTGACCTCCATCATTGAACCTCTATGGTAGGCGATCAGAGATAACCATACCGAAGAGACCTCTCTGATCGCGGGGTCGGAAAGCTCAATCATTTTTTGTGCACTTAAAATGCATTTCGTAAATTTATTGAAAATATTTTCAATAAATTTCAGTCTGTTAAGACGAGGAATCGCCTTCGAGTATTAAGTAAAGGCCGAAACAGTGATATGTACTCAGCTGCTGGTCGCGAATGTCAATTATTGAATTTATATGTAACGCATACGACAAGCGACTACATCGGTGTTTCCGACATAGCGACACAGTTAAATTTAACCCGTGATATAGGAATAGCCCCGCGCTTGTTAGAGATTGAAATATCTTTAAATGCAACATGAGAAGGGTCCTGAGACGAGGATATACATCTTAGTAAATAGCTTCTAAAAATTAAATAATTCAGGCGTATGCCTTTGGTTTCAACAAATAATTTCAAAAAGTTTGAAAATGGGTAAAGGTCGCTCTCGCTACCTACTCCTTCTTTTCACATAAACTTAATGCAGATATTTATTATTAACCGAAAGCCGGATGGCAGCCTGATAACCTGCGATAGAAGTTAAGGTTCGAAAAGAATGATAGATTTATACGTAGGTGAAAAGTGAATCGGATATAGGAAAAGTAAAGAAATACCACGTTGAAATTCCTGATCTTCCGATTGAATGGTAAGTGACAATTTCAAATCGAAAGGGGATGGTTAGACCTGTTGTTCTTTTAGGGATAACTTTCTCGTAGATGTAGTATTAGCGTAGTGCTATTCCACTAGGGGCCGGATTCTGTAATTCGGGCAGTTGGGGAGTTGGGAGATGGGAATTTTTGTTTTCCGCGATTAAAACTCCCTAACGCTATATACGCGATTCTCTAACTTGGGGAATTAGGGAAAACGTAAGAAGTGTAGCAATATTAAAGGACGGATAACTCTGTGTGGGAGGGTCGTAGAAAACTGGGGTTTTTCGTAAGGATTAAGGGTCTTGAATACAAAAATAATGGTGAATAATTTTTTGGGGAGGGCTTGTTGGGGTTGGGGGTCGTACCAACCCTCATTGTGGGTTGTCCAAAATACATCATGTTTGGTATCAACAAATTAAAGAGGGAGCAGCGGGAAGTCGAGCAGTTTAATTTGGTTTTGATCTTTTTAACGTCATAACTGACTTTTTACCACCGAAATCCAGATTGGATGCACTTGGGTCATATACACCCCAGTTCCTATATTTTGCATATATTTCCTCCGTTCTTTATTTCACATCCATTAGCCCTCGATTGTGAGTATTTTTCACATGGAATGAAAATTTCCATGACTTATATTATAATGATGAGTTGAAAATATGTGCATTTTTGTACCAAAAAAACGGCCATTTTTTCATCTTTTATCTACAAAATCATTTACGTGACTCAAAAACTAATTACATATCTAATTAGGGGACAAAATATAGATGCGATTTCATCATCCAAGCTTTAAAGTACATATTTAAAATTTGTATAACATCTCTTCTGTACTGAAAGAAGACGAAATTATCCATTTTCGCGTGATTTAAAATTTTTAGCGGGTACATTGAGACACCAAAATCAATATTTCTCTGTAAGTATTGCAAGGATTTCCATAATTTGTTTTTGTAAATATAAAGTATATATGAAAATTCCTAGGTACCTATCTACCTGCACAGAACACAACTAAAATATACAATACTGTCAGTTGGGAAATATTTTTCTTACTTCTTCTCCACAACTAAAACAGCCGAAAGTTTTGTCGAATGGAATAGAGAGTATGATAAATCTGAATAAAAATTCCCCGAGTTATAGAACTTCGATTGGAGAGTTAAGTGTCAACAGAACTCCTATCTCCACAACTCCACAGTTTTCCGTATTAGTGAATGCGGCCCATGCACGTTATAATTCTGGTAACCGTTATACTTTTCGAAACATATCATCGCTACATCACCTAGTGCATATAAGAGATGTAGTTTGACGGTCACTCATATAAATGCTTTGGAGAAAGTGTATTCACATTTTTAAAGTGGAATAACGGAAAAGTCCTGTTGTTATTACGTTGTTAAGAGAAGCGTATGAAAGGTTTACTGTGAATCGTAGCACAGTACAAAGGTGGCACACGAAGTTAATATTTGCATACGATAATCGAGGCATAATCACCACAGGCCGAGTTCCGACGGGTATTGGTGTCACTGGAGCATACTACAAAAATTTTCTTCTGCATGTCTTACGCCCGGAAAGGGTCCACTCCGTCCAGGAATGTTTCAAAGTAGCGTGTGGATTCTACACGATAATATGCGCCAGCATAGCAGGGTATCGATCATAGATTTCTCGAAAAATATGGCTGGGAACAGTTCCGCCACCGGATTGTGGTCGCGGTCTTAGCCCACCTGACTGTGGTCTCTTCCCCAAGCTGAAGAAAATCCTTCGGAGACTGCGTTTTTTGACGCTGGAAAATTTACGAAGAAAATTAAGCCGATAGATTCGAATTCTTAATAAGAACGGGGCGTTGAACGGAATCTATGTACTTCTGCGCCACTGGTAAGCGTGCATTAATGAGGGAGGGGATTATATTGAAGTTGAGTTGAGTATTGAGTTAGAGCAATCTGTGTACTACTTTTGGACAATCCTCGTAATACCAAATAATACTTGAAAGTAAACTTCACATTGTCCAGAGTATAGATGGTGCATTCCTTTGACAACAAGAGAGGTAAATTTATATGGAAGGTTGAGGTTCCATAGCAAAATATCGATGGAGTTAAGGGGAGTTACCACCAAAAAAATGCTCACGATTTCTGTTCTTAAAAACAGTTGAACATAACCGCATAAAAGTATGCAATTTGAAAATTGCAACCAATCATTATATGTACATGCAAAGATATATGATCCTGTGGTATTCGTGTGCATTGTACTCCAAAGCATTTCAAGCATCTGCACAGCAGTAGGATTGCATAAGTATGGAGAGATTTTAGATTTTCTGTCGGATTTTTCATAGATTTTTTTTTTAACTTATAAAATATTTTGCGTGAGGAGCATTACATACATTATACATACATTACATACATATACATTTCATAAACTCAAATTTACATACTTAGCAATATTCAGTTTTCTCTTCTTTATACCATAATACTATTGGACCGAATTTTACTAACAGGTCCCATAATAGCTAATCGCAATAATAAGCAAATAGATTATAAATAGAACTGGCGAAATAATTTCTCGACTCCCAAGCAAAAATAAGAAATTACCAATGATAAAACTTGAAATATTCCGCGAAATCTACACACATATACCTGATGCAGAAAATGGCGGCATACACTTTCCGAGCCTGCACACTACAACCCGCCGCAGAGCTTTCAAAACAAGTGAAAGCACATAATTCCATCTGACGGTGATGAAATGAATTAAAAACGCCAAATTGTATGCAAAATATATAAAAACAAGAAATTTTTGTTGCTACCACGGTTAACATTATTGACTTTATTTCCTTTATCATTGCACTAAACAATTTCAGTTTTTAAAAATAAACAGAAAAAGGTACGATCTTTATTACAAATTGAAATTTCTTTCCAATAATATCATAATTGTGATAGTTATTCGCCTCTGAAAATAGCAACTTTCAAACCAAAATATATTAGTAACCAAAACTATTTTTTCAGTTTCCTCTTCGTCACTTCCTCTTCTACTCCAAGATCTTCCATACTCAAGTACAAATTTATCAAGTATGCATTCTTTCCTCTTATACAGATTTCACCATGTTCAGCATTGCGCTTCACGGACTCCCGCCTCCCCCCCCCCCTCCCATCATAATGGATGTAAAGTAAAAATGTTACAGGATGTTAAGGGGAAATATACCAAAATCCCTCCTAACAGACGCATTTTCCTCCTTCATAACTCAACGTCCGCTACCAGCTCCTGAAGTTTGCACCATCAATTGTGGACCACCCTGCATAGCTTTCTCTTTCCGTTTCAGCATGAAAATTTCATTACCATTCAGATATTGCCGGAGTACTTTTATTTAATATGATAAAAGTTATATATAATATAATATATATAATATAGTATTATACACTTCTTACCTTGTCTTACTGCTGGTGTTTTTCACGTAAAGCTAGCTTGCATTTTCTTCAAAAACCACAATTTCCTGGGCTGCAATTTGTTGCAAAAATTAAAGAAATTTTCGAGGAGTGCTAATTAGGTAGGGGTAATATGTGTATGTATAACCCTATTTGCTTTAAATCAAATATTTGCAAGAAAACTGATTCTGATATTAACTACCCCGGCTATAATGATTTTCCCAATATACTACTACTTTCATTAATATACCCGACTTTTCTAAGCTTTCGATCACAACAAAATGCAAATTTTTTTCTTGTACTGAAAATTCCTTAATGGTATAATTTTAATTTTTTTGAGAATAATTTAAACTAAAAAAGAAAAAAAATAATTGTAAAAAATAACGTTTTAAAAATATTTTGTCCACATTAAAAATAAAAAAGAATTTCTTACTTCACTTGATGAGTACATTACAAAAGTTATCTAGAGTTTCCGCTTTTATTTTGCATTTGATTAAATTTTGATCTTATATTAAATTTGTGTATAAATTTAAAACTTTTCAAGGTACACATAGAAAGCAAAGTCAAAGCAAAGTACTTTATGAATTTTGATAAACATTACGAGCTCCAAATTTCAAATTCGGAAATTGTTATTCACTGTAATATTAAAATTTCAACTGCCCAGCTGCTTTCTTTGTGTACCTTCAAAATTTTTTAATTTACACTCAAATGTAATATAATTTAAAAAGATAATTAAATGTAACTCTAGAAAACTTTTGTGCTGTACTCATTAAGTGAAGGAAGAAACTATTTTCTATTTTTTAAGTGCGGATTTAGTAGCAGCCTTTTTTAAAAACTATTTTTTCTATTTTCTAATTTATTTGATTAGAGTATAAATTTTGATTCATTATAGCTCTAAGAGGGGGCCCGATCGCCGTGATTGCCATGATTGTCCATTTCTGAAATTTTATTTCTTATTACTATTAAAACGCCATGTTCCAAATTTCAGCTCTCTATGTCGACGCGTTCTCCGGCAGTGTCCAAATATATAGTGGAAAACGAAATTTTTGTATGGCAACCTCATGAAGGAATTGCCCGATTTGTCTCATTTTCGAACTTTATTTTACTTGTTTTTTAAAGTCCGTGTACAAAATTTCAGGTTTCTAAGTGAACGCGATTTCGAGTGAGTTATCGTACGGACAGACGGACGGACGGAAGGACGGACAGAAATGCAGAAATCATAATAACTTTTATTATTATGCGTGGGTGTCCAATCCATTATGTTCTAACATCATTATTTCTGTGTGTTATAAAAGGATTGGCAATCTTAGTTTAGTATGCCTACCCTATTGATTTCATCTAGGGTATAAAATCAGAGGGGGATAATAATAAAATCCTTTGTATATTATGAGTCACAAAGATTTAATGGCATCACTGCTAAGGGCTGAGGCGAATCGTCTTTTCGCAAATTGATTGATTGATGCAATGCTTAGAACGGCATAAAAACGCACGACTTGGTAACAATAAGCTTAGGCGGAGAATGTTCTACTATAATAGACTAAAATTCACTTAAAATAACTTCAATGAATTTGTAAATGCATTGAAAATACAGAATAATAATAATAATATGGTTTAGCAGGAGCATGTGTATCTCTCTATAAGAGATGGAATAAAACTAGTAATTATATACCCATATCTCAGGCAGGTTCTAATAGAATAATACTGAACTAACTGAAACGGCATTGCAAAATACATAAATAAATAAATCAAATAATCAATATAAGAGTTATTCCAATATTTGTTCCTCCTAAATTAACTCTCGACTTGAAAATTGTCAAAAGTATCATCATGTGCGGTTTTAAGAAATGTATAGCTCAATATAATTCTAGGAAGGCAGAAAATCTGCTAAGAACGAACGGAGCAACGGAGCATAGTGTTACTGCAGTTAACGCTAGAGGTATAAATGTACCTTTGCTGAGAAATTAATTGCAATTTGAAATAGAAATTTTTGTCGCAGCAATTTAAAATTCCCTGATACCCTCAAACATATCTTTTACTGGGTTTTAGCATTGAAAACAGATAGACGTTCTTGCATGTCGGATTATGTATACCAAATGCACAATAGTACCTTCGTATATTCAAAAGTCTTATTATGGAAGCTGAGGCGATATTCATACCTTGACTGTATAAAAGAATAGGGATCTAAGAAATAAACAGAAATGCTCTTGAATCTTCATAAATATTTTCGTTTTCAGACTATTCGCTGAACTCGATCGAGATGTGAGAAGCCATTTTTTAGGATTTTTATTAGGGTTCAAGATTTTTAACCTGTTTTTATTTCCTAGTTCCCTATTGTTATATATATTCGCATAGGTAGGCAAATACTAGCGCGCTCAAAGATTTATCTCAAATGGACTGATTTACCTTCAATTCGGGGCAGAAATCGGCTATATTGTACGTCCTTGTATTAAAATCTTTTCGTGTTCGTGCGTTTTGAGTTTGGAATAGTAAATATATTGTTATGTAAAAGAAATAAACACAGTGAAGTTGAATTTTTCTACATTTATTCAAATTGTAATTTAAAATGGAATTTGGATGAATTTGATGAAGTGAATATGATGGCAGGATCGCGATATTCCGGGTAAGTTGCCCATTTACAATTTTATATTATCATTTTTATTTACAATTTTATATTATCAATTTCTGTGAATTCCTATATCTGTTTTACTATAATAAAGTGAGTAATTTTCTTATTTCGCTTTCACTTATTTCAGCTTGACTATGATACAGTAAATACCATACAAATAACGTCTAACTGTTTCAATTTCAATAGACGGAGAAGACAGTGATGCTGTAAATTATAGCAACGATGAAGATGATGCTGATTACGTTTATGATGGACATGGCTGTAATTGTCATATCTGTCAAAATATAATTGAAGCACAAACACAAGAAAAATAAAAAAAAGCGTAAATGTATAAATTTGTTGTACCTCTTATTTCTTTTATTTTTAAATAAAAAAAGTGAAATAAACATAAAAAATATTTTTTTCGATTCATCCACCTTTTTCCATCTTATTTCCTGTATTAAATCTCACACCACAATAATTTTTGTTCTCAATAACAAGGATGTACGTTTGTACCTTTGGTATATCAACTAGAGGGTCCGGGTATGGTGTAGACTCTAGGGCTAAAACGGCACGCATTCTCATTGCAAAACGTTCAGAATGCATTCATCAAATCAAAGGGATTGAAGGTTCATTAACTTTTGTGGATAGCTTTGAAAACAATAAGGAATTTAGTTAACATTATTGTCGGCCATGTATTGTTTTCTTAAATTTTTACACTAGAGTACCCACATGTTTTCTACCTTAAAGTGCAAGGTGAGTTCAGCGCATCGAGGAAGTTGCCTAAGTCAGCGAGCGGTTCCCAAAGTGTGGGTCGCGACCTGGCATCGGGTCGTAGAAAAATTTTGCCGGGTCTCGAAAAACATTTGTAAAACCACAAAAAATAAATTGTTTACATCAGTTCAGCATTGCCAACCGTATCTTTCAGAAAAACTGAAAAAAAAACTGAACAGCTGTGAAAAAACTGGGCAATGATATATCCTTATTAAAACCTGACTTTTTGAAAAAAAGGTTTATTATAAACTGAACGTTATGCAAAAAAAAAATTACTACTTGTAATACGGCACAAACGCGGTCAACTGGCTGTCGTAATCATAACCCCATAAGATTTCAACTCTTGCGTCTCAATTTAAATATAAGTTGAGAAGAAACTACATAAAATCTCGTCCATAAAATAGCAGGCCTTTTACAGAATTATGTAAATAGTGGAGCGTGATCATAAGCACCTCCTTTTGTATTATAATTCACGATGGCTTTAAAAAGGAAACGTTTTAAAACGTCTGTTTCAGCTAAAGGTCGAAGTTTTTTTATTTCTGAATTAACACGCACCATGCAAAAAGGATGCTATTTTTCCATTTAAGAATAGCATGGAATGGTTAATAAAAGTAGTTTATTTGTGCGACATATTTGCTATATTCTATGAAATGAATTTAAATAAGCAAGACTTCGGTTTAAATATTTTCAAAGTATCGGAAAAAGTTGCTGCTATAATTAAAAAAATCACTCTGTGGAAACAACGACTTTCAAAAGGATATTTTAAATCTTTTGAAACATTATATAAATTTATTGAAACCCATGCAAACAATGATGAGGGATATTTACATCTAGGAACACTATCAGTTTCAATTCAAGAACATCTTTCGGAGCTAATAAATAGTTTTAAAGACTACTTTTCAGATATTCCTTCAAATATATACCTATGGATTAAAGATCCTTTGTCTGTTGAAATTGAAAAGGAAGAAATGCTTAATTTTAGTGAAGAAGAAGTTGATAATTTAATTGACATCTCATGCAATACCGTTCCGAAAAAGTGTTCGAAACTGTACCACTAATTAGTTTTTGGTTGCGCTGTCAAAAGGAGTATCCAAGCATAATGCCTTTTGGCACCACTTTTACGTGTGAACCTGCGTTCTCAGTGTATACTCAAAAAATAAGTATCGAAACAGATTGGATATCGAACCTGGTTTCAGAACAAAATTATCATCATTACCTCCTAATTTGAAATCGTTATGTGATCACAAACAACATCATCCTTCGACCTAAGGACAAAATATGCGGAAACAAAGTAAGTTTACTTAATTTACTAAAGTTTTAAATGAATATAATTTGTTAATTTTTTAATTACTTATATTTTTCTTATATAATTATTTTGCATTTTTGTGTATGAAATAAACAAACAATAATATGATTTTTATTAAAAAATAATATGTGTACATAAATGGTTTTTTTTTCATAAGGAGGATCGCGAAAAATTTTGACACCTAATACCGGACAAAAAAATTGGGAAACGCTGGTCTAAGTCATTCAGTGAAATTTAAACTGACGCCCGTAACTTTTGTTTCATTTGATTCGAGCCTATTGAAATAAATTTATAAGTACAAAACTGCTGCTTCCCGTATATCGGATTTAGTCAGCTTAGCTAGTTATGCAGTTAACCAACAAGTGTGGACTAGATTAGGACAACAGCACAAATCTCCATTAAACCCGTGGCTAAAAAAAAAAACATTTTTGTAAAAGAAACCTAACACGGCCAGAATAATGCCTTTTACACGTACGTTCTTCGTGTTCAGGATTTAAATCGAATACCGAACAACACGGCCTAAGCTAACTGGAGAGGCTTATCAATTCCTAGGGTTTTCTTTGAATGCTACCGCTCGTTACCTGACGGATACCTTTCAAGTTCAATATAGTGCAGGTAATTCAGGAAATTTTTTCTCCCATTTTTTTTCAAACTGAGCTATCACGCAAACGTGACATAATGGTCGATAAAGGTATTGGAAAACATTTAAATAATTTGTTGAAAGAAATAAAAAACAAAACACACCGAAATGAATTTAAGTCAAAGAATCATTTCCGCAGGAAGTCGACTATTATCGAAGCTACAGTGACACGAAAACACGACTGAGTGCGCTGCATGTATTAGATTTCCTGAAATGAATACGACTCACGTTGATATTATTGTCATAAGTTTCGGCGCTGATCTTGTTTGACTTGAATGTTTATATGCGACAAAAAAAAGATTTTTGTGCTCGTTTGAGTTACTTTCCTTCATTCACACACACAACATTACGGAGCTTGCGCGATCACGTCGACAACGCGAAGCCCCACATTATTGTCCTCCTATCAAATTTCGAAGTGAACAAATACCTCCAACCGCTCCTCTATTCTTCAGATGAACTTCGGGAAGTAAACAAGAAGGTCTAAAAATTTAAATCAACTTGTACCTAACATACTTCACCTGGCTACCCAAAAACATCTTGACTTGAATGCTTTGTGTTCAAGTGTTGGGGCTTGAGTATTTGTCCAACATAATTTCAATATGCCGCCACGCGATTGTTTTCAGTTGAGACAACTTGCCGAGTGGTTTGCAGTCTTGCAAACATTCAAAGTTAGGGCTGTCAATAACACTTTCTCATAGTTAAGTAAACGCTCCCATAACATGAAGGCAGGTAGGAATTCGGAAAAGTTACATACAAAATTCTTTCAAATCTGCTCTATTTGCAGACACCTGAAGTAAGAAGACACAAAATTCATCCTCACCAACTATTGACAACAGGTTTTACCGCTGTTATCACCATTTGTTCATGTACCTAGTCTCTGTATATTTTGGATTTAAGCTAGTCTTTAAGCAGCAACTTCATTCGCGTGTAGGCATATGCATGCATCATGGAAGTACATACTACACTTGAAATGAAGCCGTTTGCATAAAAACTACTTGTCTCCTGCCTGTCATAGTAGCAGCTCTATGCATGTCCTGTTTATATTTTATGTGAAGAAAGGGAAGACACATGATCGCCTGCCCTCAGAACAAGGAAATTTGTTGGTTATTTCATGACATTTATTTGAGTCCCATGTGTTTTTGGCTCCGAGGTGCAATTACTTGAGCTTCTTCTTCCGATTAGTCTTTGAGTGATTGCTTTTGCATTGAGGTCTCTTTGCTGCAATTATTATCTTGTTAACGATTTCTTGATTGATTTATTGTAAAAAATAGTCAATTCTGGTTACATTGGAAGATTTAAAAAGAAAAAAAAAATCGGCCTTATTTGTGCCTAATTGGTACGTAGACGGTGCTTTTTTTCAAATCTCGATACACTTTAATTGGATGCCACATGAATGGATAATTATTTAGTCTTGTGTGAAAAAAAAAGTGGAATCGCGTCATTATAGAGTATCATTATTATTATTATTGTAAAAAATGCTTCAAAATTTTTAACCTTATAGTAAGTATTCATGTAATAAGAGGAATGATGTGGACACATTAAAAATCAAGTTAATCTAAAAACTAAAAATAAAAACAGAATACCTTATCCCAAGTTTAACTTATAACTAGCTACTAGATATTAACAAAGATATTTGATCCATTGTTTGCAAAAAAAGAGTGATAAAGTTGACAAGAAATGTAAGAAAATTAAATAGATTAATAAGATAAGTAAATAAGTAAAAAGGTAAATATGCATATATAAAATCTACAATCAAGTCTACAACATTGACTAGGTGAAGTGAGTCTGGTAAGAAATAAGCAGTTTCCTGAATGTGTTGAATGACCCCGCCCTCTGCAGATTATTGGGCAAAGCGCTCCAAGGTCTAATGGCCTGAACAATGTAAGATCCTTCAAGCACAGTGGTGTAAAAATTGGGCAGTCGAAATGTATATCCCCTATTGGTATTCAAAGGCTGAATCATATTGCGCAAATAAGAAGGTTGAGAAGTAAAAGCCACTTTGTAGAGGAACACTAAAATTCGTCGCTCAAAGTAAGTCTTCAGCGAGCATCCTAGCAACGTAAAACTAAGATGAGAGACATGATCATACATTCGTAGTCCTAATATAAACTTAATGCAGTCATTAAATGCTACATTTAAATTTTATAAAGTATCGAGAATCAATATTAGAAAATACAAGACAACGTTGACTAAAATATGGCAGGATCAGTGATTTGACTAGTTAGCAATGATAGCCAAAGACAACACAAGGTAGAATAGATTTTAGATAGAGTTAAGTCGACATGGTCGCAGCATTTCATGTTAGAGTTTAAAATAACACACCAATTACGAATTCGGGATTCATATGGGATAGTTAGGCTATTTATTTTGATAGATGGTAAAGAAAAAATATCAAGTGGACCATGAGAGCGAGCAATGCACTGAAACTTGGCAGGATTTATATTGGGATTGTTATTTAAAGTCAATTTACATGTTTCACTCAAGTCATCATTACGCGAAATTTAAATTTGGACATCATCGGCATACATGTGTATTTTAGCATCACGGATCATTAAAGGTTAATGCACAGACTGAAATACAGCGGACCTAGGATAGATCCCTGTGCAACTAAACATATGAAAGGGAGATCAGAATGAATACTTATTCAGCGAACATGAAACACAAAAGGGTAGAAAATCAGTAAAGGTTTATTAATCTTTATGCAGAAAAGTTACTGCACCTGGAGACTGCACAGGTGAAAAACTCCAGCGAAGATCTGAAATGAAATAAAGAAATGGATTATAAAACAAAATTAAAATACGAATTGTATTATATTATAAAATAAAAGTTCATTGACACTAGCGACGATCATTGCTGTGTGTACATATGTATGTCTATAGTACCTAGAACAACAATGCCAAGCAAAAACATGGAAAACGCGAATAAATTTCCCATAAAATACATAATATAAAACATTGATCTACAGTACAAGTAAATGAAATAAAAAGATTACTCTTTTTGATTTTTTACCGGGTTAAACTTAATTTTGTTGAACAAAGAATTTTTTGGGATTCTCCGGTATATAGCAAAAGCTAAAAACGTTCTAATTTGTTATTTCATCACTCAACTCATTAATTATCGGTGACAAAGTTTCAAGTCTTGGTTTGACTCATCAACAGGTCCCAAATAGCGAAATTGGGTGATTTGAAAAACAAATGAAAAAATGAAAAAAGAAGAAAGAAATGAAAAGTTTGAGAAAAATAGAAAAAACAATTTTTTATTTATTAAAAAAATGTAAAAAACTTTTTAAAGAAGCAGATTCATTCGAAGCGAATCGAACCTGTATCCGCCACGCAGTGGGCTGAAAAATAAAGAAGAAAAAGGAAGAAGAAGCTTTTCCCGTCAGCAGAAAACCTTCCACTCATGGGTGCTGCTTGGTTTTCTGCCTGCTGCAGACGCTTGAAAATAGATCAAACTGATCTCTTCTCATATAAACTCAGAATAAATTCTGGGTGTGAATTATATCAGGAAAAACACTCCTATACGAGCCCAGGAGGAAAAATAATCAATCAAATCACCCAATTTCGCTATTTGGGACCTGTTGATGAGTCAAACCAAGACTTGAAACTTTGTCACCGAAAATTAATGAGTTGAGTGATGAAATAACAAACTAGAACGTTTTTAGCTTTTGCTATATACCGGAGAATCCCAAAAAATTCTTTCTTGAACAAAACTACATTACAAGGTACATAATTAATGCAATTGTAGATAATTTGTGTGGACAAATAAGTTGATAAGTGCTATAAAATCACTCACCTGACACTTGTCCACAAATTCTCACAATTTGAAAATTACAAGCTAAATTCACAAAATAAATCATAAATATGCTTACCTGTTGTTGAATTATTATCCAGAGTGTTAAAAAACACTAAAAAATACTTCTTAAATACTAAAAAAACACTTAAATATAACATATGACACCCGCGTGCGATAGTGTTCAAACATGTCATACTTTATATTCTCAGCGACGTTTCCGTTTGACATCTCGAAACTACATAGGTTAAAATGTAACCGCGATTTCAATGGCCGCGTTCTTTTCACGAGATTTTTCGCGCACATCCAGATATTCGCTATCTTTTATTAAGTTATTTCCATAATGAGTCCAAATAGACACACAGTGAGAAGAAGACCCACAATACAACGAAATGGCAAATCGAGATTTTATAGCAAATTTTACGAAAATTACAAAATTAGTGTAAATCGTCGAATATACAATCAGTTTATACGACAAAGGTATCAAACTTTAGAACGTTAAATTTGCCATCGTACTGACAATTAGAAAAAATTAATTCTATTGTTATTTTCCGGAAAATTTTGAATATTTCACTTTATGGATGTCGAAAATGGAACAGTTTTTTCTATAAAAAGTTCAATCTTCATTCACTTTTTCAACAATTGTCAAGAGAGTACATATGCTATGTAAGCTATAGTACCCTCAACTTACACAGTTTCCAAGGTTTTTGTCATCAGCATTTTGACTTAGAGTTTTTTTCTGGTAGTTATCAGTGATAATTTGTACTTGGAGCTTTTGGTTTCATCATTTATTTTTATTCTACAATTTCATATAGAGTCAGTTTTTTTTTCTTCAAAATTAAAGTGGTTCAGTCTCTGTGATCTTACTATATTTCTTCAGGTAAAATTAAATTCATTTCAAATTTTTGATTAATAATTCAACTTTCTATTTTGATCACATCATATGGAATTTTTCACAGCCCGTTTCAAGATTTATTAAAATTTGACGTGGTTTGACGTTCATAATTCGCGTAAAAATTTCAAGGTATTATAATTCATATAAATTATTGGTTAGGTGAAGGGTGCAAGCCAAGTTTCTGTGGACATATTACACAAGATAAACATCACCACATACTAATAATCCATTGAAAATAGTTTTTGATTTCAGCCTTTTGCACAAGGTTCAGTCAATTAATCAACTTCTCAAGGTATAAAACTGTGCCACACGGGTCACCTTAACACCACATGAAAATTGATTCACGATTGACATACTAACGATATTTTTATTTTCAGCATTTAACATATTACAAAAAAACAGAAAAGAATTTATAAGTAGTTACATATTATAAGTATAATTAAGAGATTTGAGCAGAATCAGCAGAATTAGTAGAATAGAACAAATAATAATTTAGAATTAAAGTGAGTTGCAATTAGGTTAGTGAATAAACCTACATGAATGAATAACCGCATGATCTGTTCCATTTACCGCTACGCTACGTAAAAATTGGGTAGTGTTCAGGAAATTGGGCACTTCATAAATTTTTGTTCTCAGGACGGTAAGTTGCCAGTCAAATTGTCAGCAGGCACTACTACAATCTACATCATATCAAACAATCAGCCTAGCCCATTGAAAACCTCGAGAGGCGCTTGATGTTAAAAATTGGGAACCTGATGTCTGAAAGGTTCGATGAAGTCGAGAAACACATCACGGCGAAAATTGATAGTACCATAAGCAACATACATACAGAGGTCTCTAATTTAAAAAAAAAAATTATAAAGGGCAGCGGTCTTCACTTTTGGAGAGTAAAATTGACGACATATTCGGGTATAGCGATTATGTGACTTGGTGATTGCTGGTATACCTGAAATAAACGACATCAAACCGAGCTAAATATTAAATAACATTGCTGGCATCATCAAGCGCTCTCTTTTCCCCTATTCAGACGTTTTTCGAATAAAGTATGGCAGCAATAAAGGAGTAAAATATGCATCACCCGCTCCAATAATTGCTCTTTCAGCAGCCAAGATGAAAATTGTGCGTTCCGTATTGCATTGTATAAGCATGGAGAAATAAAACTCAACCAACTGGGTGTTGGGTTCACATCGGAATCTACCATAAGATTTGCTGAGAGTCTCACACAATCCAATTGCCGCACATTACGTGAAGCACAGCGGCTCAAACATCAGGAAAAAGTCCTACATTCCGCGCGCGCGGATGTGTGTTAGTGTATATGCGCGTTCGGATGTGCGCGGATGTGTTTGTCTGAGGTGGGCCATGTGCGCGGGGGGCGGTGTTGTAATGTACGCTCCTACGAAATAACCATTTTTTTTACTAGAAAAAATGCTCGAGTTGTGCTCGAGTTGTGCTCGAGTTGGTCGAAAATTATAAACCCCAAATCCAAAATCCCTTAGGTAGACAATAGCTGATATCAGGAATGAAACTAACGCTAAAAGATAAAAATAAATAAATAAAGCAATAAAAGAAAAGAGCTACGGTACAATAGCCAAATATAAACGTACACATTTAATAAAACCAAACAAATTCAATTGCTAAACCTATTTGCAATCGGTTAAAACGCTTTAAGTACGATGCCTCCCTCTTCGCCGAGTTGTTCCAGTATAAACAAAGCCAGTCCAAAATGGGAAACATATGTATAAAATACAGGGAAATTTATTGGAAATTTTATGCGCATGACAGCTAAGTTCAAGAAGAAGACAAGGGACTTTTTTTTCGATTGGTCCGGAGAGACGAGGAGAGTTTTTCCTTTTTTTGGCGGGTTGGACAGTTTTTTGGAGGAGCTTCTAAAAAAGGCACACAGACAGATAATTAAAATTAAACCAAAGTAAAATTGAGAGAACTACAAAATAACAAAATAAAAGAACACGTAACAGTATCCGGAGCATAATCAGCGAGGATTCTCTATTCCTAAACTGAGGATTCCCAGAATATTCCGGGATTAAGACACTCGTGAGCAGTCAGGAGATTACCCAGTAGATTTCATCCACGGAAAAGAGGATTACCCAGGAGATTTCATCCAGGAACAAAAAAGCTAAGTCACCAAAGCAAGTTATTAACTAATAAAATTCAATAAAGAAACACGTTTCGGGCATTAATCATTACTAACATAGAATATTTAGTTCTTACTCCATTTATATTAGAAATGTAACTTAGGACGGCCGTAGGGATATGAAGGAAAATAATTATTCTTGTGCTGGGATTGAAGGACACGAATAAAAAAAGAAATTTTAAAACCTAAACTTCGTCTTATCCGTAAATAAAATCTCTAAACATAAAATTTTTAGAATTAAAATGTAAGTCAAGGCATCCTCTAGACACATGGCTTACATTTATGGGGGCTCAACTGGGATCCTTTTCCCGAAAGAATACATTACATTCTTCCCGTGTGGCTTTCTTAAAGAAAAAAAAACCAACAAAACAAAGTAGAGAAAGGAATTTTGGACTATTCCCAGTGAACTTAGCTAACAAAAGAATAAAATTAAACATACAAACAAAATATTTCCTAGTGGCTAAATCATTACAGAACAAAAAAATATATAAAACAGAATGATTTACGTTGATGGCAAATTTGTTACTTCCAGTGGTACGCATATTTATTTTCCTCATTGAACCCCATTGTTTACGGTTAACACTCAGAATTTTCAGCGTCCAAATAGTGTTAACACGAGTACGAGATCAATTAAGTGCAGTTTGTAATAAGCATTAATCCCACAAGGGACAGATGGTTGGATTATACCTATGTATCTAGGGATTTACAATCAGGTGTTGTGATAGGTCTGCAAGTGTGCAAGCAAGTGAGTAGCATCAGGTGGAATTTTATTGAAATTCATTATTATTGTGTCTTAATGATTGAAAGTAGTATAGCTATGACAGTTCTGGCTCACTTTTTTAAGCCTCCAGGATTTCACCACAGATGGCCCACCGTCGCTGGGTGGGTTGAGTCTATACTAAATGTGGGTTTGTAACTTGGTTGTATGGGTTTATGTCTTGGATGTTGGGGATACGAGACCACTTTTAGCACTCTCCAGCATAGGGAAATAGCATAGGATTTCGAATTTGTTTCTGAAGTTCGCTTATTTTTCATCTCGGATTCGTAGCCTCTAAGTTGACATTAAGTTTTTCATCTTGAGTTTTGGGGATACGAGATCACTTTCAGTACTACGCGCCCTAGCGGCATTAGCCGATACTACCAGCATGCTCCGGTGTGTCTAAACTGTACTGGTTTATGTCGTGGATGCAACATTGAGTCTTGACTGCACCCTAGCGAGATTAACCGGTACTACCGGGATGTGTCATTTGGTCTTGACTGCGCCCTAGCGGCATTAGCCCTTTACTACCAGCATGCTCAAGTACTACGGTTTTCTTTTGTGTGTGTGTGTGTGTCATTTGGTCTTCACTATACCCTAACGGCATTGGCCGATACTACCAGCATGCTCCGGTAGTACGGCTTTGGATGTGTGGTACGATTCTCTTGGATATGTGAAGTTTTTTGCTTCACTTGGCATGTTCCGGTACTACGGTTTTCTTAGATAGATATGTGGTGCACCTAAATGTAGGC
Source organism: Dioctria linearis (assembly GCA_963930735.1). NCBI lineage: Eukaryota > Metazoa > Arthropoda > Insecta > Diptera > Asilidae > Dioctria > Dioctria linearis. Next base: position 74,465,935 of record OZ005740.1, on the reverse strand, counting down.
TTTTTATTATGATTTTTCTTGAGCACCTAAATGTAGGCTTTTTGTTTTGAACTAATAATTAAAGTTAATAGTAGGAAATTTTTGTTAATGCCAATGGATTCTAGATGGTGGGCATGTGGGGGGGACCATCAGAAATCCTCTACGGGCTCTGGTTTTCGAGATATTAGCGTATTTATAGTTCAAGTTATTTTTGCTCATGGAAATGGATTCTTGACGGTGTGGGGTGGGAGGCGGAACCTACTTTTCATCAGAAATCCTCTACGGGCTTTGGTTTTCGAGATATTAACGACATTTGTTCGGGCGCAAACGCCATTTCTTGAGTAAGGTTCCCTAGCGGCCTTAGCCGGAACTACCAGCATGCCTTGGTTTTGCTGTTTTCTTTTATTAGCGGGAGAGTTCTAGATATCAGCATGACGTCGTCATGGTTTTGCTGTTTTCAAATGTTGCACGTTTTCTTAGCAGGGAAGTTGTAGATAACAGCATCATTCGAATTTCATAACATGATATCACCTTGGCTTGATGTTTTCTTAGCAAATTATTATTATTGGGTCTTGGGGGTGCGTGCATTGAAAAGTCACAGTTGCTCTATCTAGTGCAAACACCATTTCTTGAGCAAGGTCCCTTGGTGGCATCAGCCGGTACTACATCATCTCGGTCTTGGGGATACGATATCACTTTGCGGATAGGTACTGGAGGTTGGCTGAGAGCTTTAGGGGCTATGACTAAGATTGTCTGGGGTGTGTTGGATTTGGCTACGTTACCTGTACCAAGGCTTGGGTAGAATGTGTGCGGCTTAAGTAATGATGTGAAATGCCCTAAGCGAATTTATATCGGGGCTGTATACTTGTCAGTTTGAGTTTGTTGTTAGTTGTTTACTTTAGTATGAGTGCCTGTGGTATGTTGGGCTGGGCTACTTGGTGGCTGAGGAAACGTTAACTAAGGCGTGGATGGATGTGTGCAGCTGTGTATTTATCTGGATAAGAAATGTTGTGAGATTCCCTAAGTGAATTAGTGTAATTAGTTATAAGTAATAATTCAAGTTAACCCTAGAATATTTTTTCGTCCATGCCAATAGTATTAGTACTAGGGGAGTAACATTTTCATCATTAAATCATACTTCCATATCCTACTAGGCTTATATCATTCCAAATACCCACTCTCAACATCGGGGTCTTCACTATTGAACTTCCAGCATTATTAACTTTTTTTCCGACCTTCCTGATACTCGTACAACACCATTTCGAGGAGATAAATACCAAATACCATCCATCAAAACTTTTAACTTAATACATAACTTACAGTACCTACTCTAAACCCCCTACTACGATCTTCACTATGGACTTGGAGAATTATCAATTATTTCTTCCTTCATACTCCACCATTCGAGCGATACTTTAGAGGAGATAAATATCAAGCGAGATTAGGATTTTACTGCTTATTCATAGCTCCCATACAACTTCCACTACTCACCTCAGACAACATATCATACTACATTAATATCATAACACAGCGTTCTTCTATCAAAGCTTTTAATTTAACTCACTCTCAACTTAATGGTAAGTAAACAATGTACCTGCCTCAACAGTATATCAGCTTCATGTGAACTATTTTTTAGATATAGGAGTCAATCAAATCTCATAACAGCATACCTGCTTGATTTATAAAAAACTCTGCTACCTTCATATGCTCACCACAAGATGAAATTATGAACACGAAATCAACACGTTCTTATCTAGTTACCGAGTCAACTGAAAGAAAACATTCTTGCTATAAACCTTAAGATTTAAAGGTAAACAAATAACACTCTCCTCTTCCACGCTCTTCACTGAAGCTTTCATATCCTACTAGATTAATATTATGTCAAAAACCATCCATCAAAACTTTCAATTTAATCCACAGCTTACAGCACCCACTCTCAACCTCCACCATGGTCTTCACTATGGGCTTGAAGAATTATCAGTTTTTCTTCCTTCATACAACACCATTTGGATGATACTTTAGACAGATAAATATGAAGCGACCTTGCTGATAAGGTTTTCATTCCTTACTCACAGCTCCCAAACAACTTCCATTACTCATCTAAGACAAGATATCATACTACATTAATATCATAACACCACCTTCTTTCATCAAAACATTTAATTAAACCCACTCTCAACCTAATGGTAATGGTAAGAAAATAATGTGATCACTCCAATAGTATGAAGATAAAATTATCATATTCTTATCAGCTTCATGTGAACTATGATATCGGGGATTATTCAAATCTCATAACAGTGTGACTGATTGAGAAATTTTATTGAAAATAAAAAAACAATTCTTCATAAAATGTAAGACTTTTCAATACAAACTCCTTGATACAAAAAACATTAATCGCTCAATTTGTCTGCTTTACTCGGCTATATTTGTTTAAACAAGATATCAAATTACCAGCCACCTGGCCACCTTTTCTAATACTTTAATTTCCATTACTTCTAATGATTTCATGTGTCTTACCATCCCAAGCAGCCGTGATCCATTTTTACACATCGAATATCATAACATGATCATATAAAAGACACCTACAGACCACAACTGACGTTATAGTTGTTGTTGTTGTTTTTTCAGCAAAAGAAATTTTCAGTTATAACTTCCACTACTCATCCAAGACATCATATCCTACAGATTAATATCAGTTGTTGTTTTCAGCTAAAGAAATTGGGAATCTTACATTAAAAAAACATAAATCGCCTAATTTGTTTACTTTACTCGGCTGCTGTGCGAATTTGTTTACATTATTCGAGCGCGAATTGGTTTACTTTACTGGACTGTGCGAATTTGTTTATGCAAGGAGTCAAATTAGAAGCATTCCACCTGAAGAGCAAAATTAGGCATTTACTAATTTCCATTACTTATCTAAGTGAACTTATCTACCAACATTCGCTCCAATCAGCTTTGCCTGATTTATTTTTAGATATATCATCACATGGTGCAATCTTGTTTATAAAAGACACCGACAGATTAATATCACCAAATCTTTAATCCAAAACTTAGGTTAGAGTTGTTATTCTTTTTTTGTTTTTGAGCTACTAATATTAATTACACCTGAGAAGGTAAGATCGCTTATAATTAGATCCATAGCCCGTAGCGGATTTTTGATGAAAATGTTACTCCCCTAGTACTAATACTATTGGCATGGACAAAAAATATTCTAGGGTTAATTTGAATTATTACTTATAACTAATTACACTAATTCACTTAGGGAATCTCACAACATTTCTTATCCAGATAAATACACAGCTGCACACATCCATCCACGCTCAAGAAATGGTGTTTGCACTCGATAGAGCAACTGTGATTTTTCAATGCACGCACCCCCATGACCCAATAATAATAATTTGCTAAGAAAAGATCAAGCCAAGGTGATATCATGTTGTGAAAATCGAATCATGTTGATATCTACAACTTCCCCGCTAAGAAAACTTATTTAGGCACACCACTTGTAAACAGCAAAACCAAGATGACGTCATTCTGATATCTACAACCTCCCCGCTAATAAAAGAAAACAGCAAATCCAAGGCATGGTGGTAGTACCTGCTAATGCCGCTAGGGAACCTTACTTTCCCGCGAGGTGAACAACATATAAAGTACCGGCTAATGCCACTAGGGAACCTTACTCAAGAAATGGTGTTTGCACTCGAAAGAGCAACTGTGACTTTTAAATACACGCACCCTCTAAATCCAATAATATTAATTTGCTGAGAAAACATCAAGCAAAGGTGTTGCCATGTGATGAAATTCGAATGATGCTGATATCTACAACTTCCCTGCTAAGAAAACGTGCAGCATTTGAAAACAGCAAAACCATGATGACGTCATGCTGATATCTAGAACTCTCCCGCTAATAAAAGAAAACAGCAAAACCAAGGCATTCTGGTAGTTCCGGCTAAGGCCGCTAGGGAACCTTTCTCAAGAAATGGCGTTTGCGCCCGAACAAATGTCGTTAATATCTCGAAAACCAAAGCCCGTAGAGGATTTCTGATGAAAATTTCGTTCCACCTCCCACCCCACACCGTCAAGAATCCATTTCTATGAGCAAAAATAACTTGAATTATAAATACGCTAATATCTGGAAAACCAGAGCCCGTAGAGGATTTCTGATGATCCCCCCACATACCCACCATCTAGAATCCATTAGCATTAACAAAAATTTCCTACTATTAACTTTAATTAATAGTTCAAAACAAAAAGCCTACATTTAGGCGCTCAAGAAAAATCATAATAAAAAAGCCTACATTTAGGTGCACCTACATATCTATCTAAGAAAACCGTAGTACCGCTAGGGCGCAGTTAAGACCAAATGACACATCCCGGTAGTACCGGTTAATCTCGCTAGGGTGCAGTCAAGACTCAATGGTGCATCCAAGACATAAACCAGTACAGTCAAGACACAGCGGAGCATGCTGGTAGTATCGGCTAATGCCACTAGGGCGCATAGTATTGAAAGTGATCTCGTATCCCCAAAACTCGAGATGAAAAAATTAATGTCAACTTAGAGGCTACGAGCCCGAGATGAAAAATAAGCGAACTCCAGAAACAAAATCGAAATCCTATGTTAATTCCCTATGCTAGAGAGTGCTAAAAGTGGTCTCGTATCCCCAAAGTGGTCTCGTATCCCCAAGACTCGAGATGAAAAATAAGCGAACTTCAGAAACAAATTCGAAATCCTATGCTATTTCCCTATGCTGGAGTGCTAAAAGTGGTCTCGTATCCCACAAATTGGTCTCGTATCCCCAAAATCCAAGACATAAAGCCATACAACCAAGACACAAATCCACATTTAGTATGGACTCAACCCACCTAGCGACGGTGGCGCCATCTGTGGTGAAATCCTGGAGGCTTAAAAAAAGTGAGCCAGAACTGTTATAGCTATACTACTATTGAAACCTAATAAGTATCTCCAAAGTCAAAGTTCCGTGTTTTTTCTCACAAAAGTGCCAAATTTGTTGTGCGCACAAATATTTATAGCACCTGGCCGGCACACCTAGAATTGTCACAGTGCACAACGTCAAAGTCAAAACGAAAAAAAAATAAAAAAAAAATAAATTTCTTGTAAGCAAAATAAAGTTTGTTCTTGTGGGAGTTACATATTAAAGGGCAGCATTTATTCGTAGGCAAAGATAAATTATATTCGGAAGACTGGTAGTAATATGTAGATGCTAGTGATGAAATTATTGATTTGAAGATTATTGCTATTACGCATTTAACGTCTCAACTTGCATAAATGGGAGAAAGTGCAAAGAGGTCTTCGTGTATTATTCTTAAGTGCTAAAAATTTTACTCATAGTTTTAAGATTTCATATGAATTTAATACTGTTTTGCTTGAAGTGTAGAATATTTTGGTGGAAATTCAATGCCATTTCTAATAAAATCATAATGATATGGCTGAGTGCCGGGTTTAAGGGAAAACGTATATCAGGCTTCTTACTACATACATATATCAAATAACTTTCACCTTTCAATCGTTAATTAGTTAATCTATTCTTTAGGGATAACCCTTTTAGGGCATAAGTAGCCGGCGTTCCCGGTGTCTGAATATTTTAATGTCAATGTCAATTGTTTATTACTGCCAGTAAAGTCTCAGTGAGTTGCATACTTTCTTATAATAACTGAGTAAGCATATTGGGAATTCTAAAACTGATCCCAAATATAAGTAACGTGGTAATAAGTACTAGGATTTGTCATTTGAATTATGGGGAGTAATGACAAGAATTTCTTAATTTTGTGATAAATAGTGGTCGGATATGTTGGTAATCAGCTAACCTTGAGTTACCTTGAATTTCTTTTTATTTTAATCCAAATTATGACACAACTGTTAGTTAATGTAGGGATTCTTGCAATGCTTTCATTTATGTCTACATAAACAGTGTGCTTTATATAGAGGATTTTTGTGAAAGAATAAAATCATAACAGAATTACTAATTGAATTCCATAGTGCCATCCATCAAAATCGATGACATTATAAAATTTTTATTTAAGTTATAATTTTCCTTTTCGCTAGAATATTCCAAATTGAACTATTTTGCTGGAATTTTGCTAGAATTTTTTTTTCCAATTCATATTCTAAGTGAATTTCAACCCAAATCATGAATCATTTGTTGAGTTCGAAATACTATTAAGCCCTTAATTTTCAGTGAAATAAGTATGTAGGTATATATGTATTAATATCGCGAGATTTTTTTTTGTTATCACAATTTAGGTTTAGCAGTATATAGATCAAATGATATAAATATTTAGTGCTAATTGAGTTAGTGCGGTCATCTGTCTTGTTTCCATTTTGGATCTCAGAAACCTGCTCTTTTATTAGTTGATTATTCCCATAATTATCCTATCGCCAGTGAATGTTAGCGATCTGCTCTCAATTAACTTGAACGTTCTTTTGCAAGGGGTTGCTAACAAGAAAATTTTCAGAATGTCGTTTGATCAAATAGCCAGATACGAGATGAAATGTCGAAATATTTCGCCCAAAAACTATACCATCGAAGGTAGATGCCTCTGGTGGGGAAAACAATTAAAAAAGGAGTTTAATACCGATCCCTCCTCCCTCTTAATTAAATCTTACCTGTCGCCCGATGATGATCTCGAGTGCTGTGAAGAGCTACTCTCCGAATTCGGTGAAGATTGTACCTGTGAAAGCTTTTACAGTGAGGTTATCTCTGTTACGTTGGGATTTCTTCTAAATCGACTCAAGAGAATTTTTCCGGATGATACAGATAAAATCTCTCTAAAAGAAACCCTAATGAAGAAGGCACAAGTTTTAATTCAAAAGCTTGAAATGGTTCAATACAAGAAGTGGAAGTATAATTTTGTAAATGTGCCTAGTCCGAGTTCTTTAAGTGCCAGAGTGGATAATTTAAATTTGGACGCAGATGCAGTGGAGGTTGAACATACCCCTGGCAATCCGCCTGATATTGCTTCAAAAAGTGAGCCCGTGGCGAGGCCAATTGATGATCTAGAATTAGATAAATTCCCAAAAGACCATCTCGGACCCAATTTTAAAGCCGAAGTTAACATGAATTCTACTATTGATCAGTATTTAAGCAAGATTAGGAATTCAGGAGATCCCTTCTTATTTTCGAAATCACCTCCCAACCTATACAAATGGGGATTAAAATTTATCGGGGATGATGACAGTTCAGCATCGTGTTTCCTACAACGTGTTGCAAACTATGCACGATCTAGGCATGTAAGTGAGCTTGACCTTCTACACTCAATCTCAGATCTTCTAGATGGATCCGCGTTGAGATTGTTTCGTAGAAAGCGAGATACAATTTTAGATTATGCAGAATTCGTAAAACGTTTCCTAAATGAATTCGAGCCGTTGCTGAAAACCGATCACCTGCTAGAGTTTTTAAGGAACCGTAAAGAAAAGGACTCAGAGTCAATTGTCCAATATATTTCTTTTATGGAAGATCAATTCTTGCGCCTTCAAAGAATCCCCCCAGAGAAGGACAGAGTGACCATAATAAGGCGGAATCTACGGCCTAAGCTTATACGAGCTCTGGCGCTTGTGGAATTCGCTTCTGTTGACAACCTTGAAGAGAATTGTAGGAAAATAGAAGTGAGCGATGCTCAAGCCAATGCTAACTGGGAAAATTTTAAGAATAAGGGTGATCTTACTAGGCCGCGGTCCCAGCATTCAAGTTTCCCATCGCGTACATGTGGAAATCCTAATGCGAGATCTTATGAGCACGATATTTCCAGACCAACGCGCCTTAGAGAAAATTTCCAACGAAGTAATCACTTACAGTTAGCTAACGCTTCCAAGCATCCTAACTCAAATTATTCAAATAACATACGTCATACCACAAAAATGAATAAAACTTATAGAACCGGGAATTACGATAGGTGAGCTAGCTTCCAAAATTGGAATGATAAGAGGGGCTCTAACTACCCGTCGAGTGATCATGCTACCAATAACAATAAAGTTATAAATATTGATTATGTCGACTCACCTCAGTTAAAACGTAATGTAGAACCATGGGGTTTTAATTACCCTAAGTTTGTCCGAGATGATAGTTCTTTCAACGCCATAAGAGACCAAGTTACATACGATGATAAGGATGTTAGAGAAAGCTCAACACGAGGAGCAAAATCGCAATCAGTATACTTAGCTCAATCTAAAGGCAATAAATTATCCTGTTATCAATCGGAAAACCGAACAGCACCAGTACCCAAGTGGACCAATACCGCTCCAAGTCCATCAGGCCCATTGAACCCAAGTTCTTAAGCTTCAGTACTGACCCACGCCCATACCTAAATGTTCGAATTTTATGTTCTGAAGTCAAGGGTCTTCTTGATTCAGGAGCAAAAGTATCTTTAGTTGGCAACCCTGGAATAAAATTCTTAGAGGCTATGGAGTTATCACTGCAAAAAAGGGGAGCAATCCACTTTAAGAGCCGTAGATAATTCTCATCATGAAATAATTGGATACTTTAACGTTCCCATTGAATTTAAAAGGGAGTTAAAGATAATAACCATGTTGGCAGTCCCAACGTTACCACACAAATTTATCTTCGGAATCGATTTATGGAATGCATTTCAATTAACTTTAGATCCGGTATAGAATGGGTTTGCTACAACTTTTCCATTAATGAAAATCCCATTGATGATAGTATTGGGATTCGTTCGCCAACGTCAGCGCAGCTTCGAGAGATCGAAAACTGCGTAAATGAATTTAATAAGCTCGATAGAGCGGAGTTAGGAAGAACTGATTTTATTGTCCACGATATAGATACAGGCGATGCACAGCCGATAGTTCAGCGGGGCTATGAAGTATCGCTGGCGGTACAAGCTCGACTAGGTAGGGAGTTAGATAGGATGAAGGCACTGGGAGTAATAGAGCCGTCGATTAGCCCCTGGTGCTCACCAGCGGTACTAGTAAAGAAATCGAATGGCAAAGACCGCCTTTGTATAGATAGCCGTAAACTGAATGGTTACTAAAAAATGTGCTTATCCCCTACCCAGAATCACAGAACTCCTTAGTCGATTAAATAAAGCGAGATATCTATCGTCAATTGACTTGAAGGATGCATTGTGGCAAATACCCTTGACGGAGACTGCTAGGGAGAAGACTGTCTTCTCAGTGCCCGGACACGGCTTGTGGAAATTCGTTGTCATGCCGTTCGGACTCACGAATAGTCCAGCTACCCTGCAGAGGCTGATGGACAGATTATTTGGTCGAACAGAGCAACATATTTTCACATATCTAGATGACTTAATTATAGCCACGGAATCATTCAAAAAGCACATCGAGACTTTAGAACGTGTAGCGTATCGTTTATATCAAGCCAATCTAACTATCAGCAGGCAAAAATGTCAATTTCTCCGTACTATTTTAAAATACTTGGGCTATATTGTTGACTCGAGTGGATTGAGGACAGACCCAGAAAAAATTCAGGTTATCCTCGACTTCCCCCGACCGAAAAACTACACCGAATTGAAACAATTTATTGGGTTAGTTTCTTGGTATAGGAGATTCATACCTCATTTCGCCCAAATAGACTCGCCATTACATGATTTAACCATGATTTATACAGTGCGATGCATCTAATCGAGCTGTAGGTGGTGTGCTTTTCCAAAAGGATGATAAAACTGACGACTACCATCCAATAGCATATGTTAGTCGCAAACTTCGCGGCGCAGAAATAAACTACTCAGTGACTGAGAAGGAGTGCCTCAGTATAATATTTACTATCGAAAAGTTAAGAGTTTTTCTTGAAGGATGTAAGTTTTTCATCCTGACAGACCACTCACCCCTAACTTGGCTCTTTCGACAACAAAATATTACCGGGCGTTTAGCACGCTGGATTCTCCGATTACAACATTTCGAATTTGAAATAAAGTACGTAAAAGGAAAAAAATAATGTAGTTCCTGACGCGCTCTCGAGGATTCTGGAGATTGGTCTAATAGACTGCGTTCCAAATGATGAAGACAATTGGTACCACGGTATGGTCGATAAGGTAAGGTAAGTACGACTTAAGACGAGTACAAGAAGAAAAATGGAGAGTAGTTGTGCCTGAGTCCAATCGATTTAAGGTTATGAAAGAATGTCACGATTCTCCGTTCGCTGCTCATCTGGGTGTGAGAAAAACTTTACAGCGCGTACTAGATCGTTATTACTGGCTGGGAATTTCGAAAGATGTCTCGAATTACGTGCGTAAATGTGAAACATGCCTCCAGTCAAAGCCCGCTACGAAACCACCATTTGGTCCAATGGGCAAATTTAAGGAAGTCACGCGTCCATGGCAAATGATTGCACTCGACCTAATATGTCCCTTACTAAGATCGACGAAGAGAAACACCTTCTGGCTCGTCGTTTGCGATTGGTTTACGAAGATGCCATGTTTATTTCCGATTCGCAGAGCGACGGCAATGAAAGTCTCAGAAATCGTAGAAAATCGAGTTTTTCTGGAATATGGGGTATCTGAGATCGTAATTTCCGACAATGGTCGACAGTTCGACTCCAGTGAGTTTCGGAAACTGTTCGAGAACTGTGGAATAAAGAAATTCTGGTTTAACTGTAGGTATCATCCGCGTAACAACTTTTCAGAGCGATGGAATAAAGTTATTGGTAGCGCTCTTAGATCATACATTAGTGATAATCACAAGATTTGGGATCGGGAAATTGGACCAATAACTGTTGCTCTACGCACTGCCGTGAATAGCATAACCGGGCATTCCCCTTTCTTTCTCAACTTCGGGAGAGAATTTATGCTGTCAGCTTCCGACTATGAACTTTATGATCGCGTAGAAGGATCAGCCTTAATCCACCGAACTAATTTCTTATCAAATTTAGAATCACTATACGATGAAATCTATGAAAGAATTTTCAACGCATACGAGACTAATAAGAAATATTTTGATCGCAACAAGATATCGTATAAATTTAATATAGGCGATACAGTTTATAAACGCAATTATGTTTTGTCTGAGGCAGCAAACAATTTTTCTTACAAGCTAGCACCTAAGTTAATTAACCGGATTTAGTATACCGCTTAACGAATGAATTAGGAAATAATCTCGGCTGGTGGCACATTAAGAATCTAAAACATGTGTAGGGTAGATTAGAGCTTAAGAAATTAGAAGACTTGATAATTAATTAGACATAAGATAAACATAGCTTTTAAAACGAATAGTTTATGTATGATGAATAGGATCAGCCAGGGTGTACAGCTCTGTTCTATCTTGGTGAAACTCAGAGATGAGTTCAGTTAACTGCTCCTTATGTTTAAAAGTTCTTTAGGCATATACTAAAATATATATCACAATCCCAATCGAACAACACGCGCATTAAATTTAATCCTAATACTCAAAACAAAACAAAAAGCAAAAAAAAAAAAACAAAAAAACTGTTTTTAATATTGGAGATCATTCAAGTCTTGGTAATATAATAAATTTTGATTAACTCATTATGCAAAGTATTATTAAATTATTAACATGTCAAGGATCAAGACTCAGCATGCACTATGCTCACTTGAAAATCTCGCCGATCTTAACTACATATGATTTACTATTGCCCTACATAGTAACTTGTATTCACTTTGAATATATTAGTATATATAGCGAGTGAAAGTACATCAGGAGCACACCTGATGTATATAAAAATAAGGGAAGAAAAATAAAGTACACATTTTCATTTCTCTCTCTTCTTTTTTTTACCCACCCATGGGGAAATTTGTAATTCTCCCCGCTAAACAAAAGATAATGCAATTATTGTCTTACTTAACTCTACTTGGTAGGCAGTACAAGCGCTTATTCGCTGACTACCTATCAGTAGCTATGAGTTCCGTAAATATTACTCATCATATCAAAAAAGCGCATTGGGTTCAATAGGCTTAGCTTTCGGGAGCTCACTATTCCATTATGCAAAATTAGTACGACAAGCAGTTAAGAAATTAAGTAAAATCGCGACAATTACAAATATACGTTTAGGATCTAAAGCAAATAAAGTGAAATATATATCTAAAAATTTTATAAGCTGAATAATTACATATAGTAAGCACACGAGACACAGTATCAACTTTGGATGTCATAAACGCCAGATAATATCAAGGCTCAGCTTGCTCACTTGATGTAAATCTAAATACAAATTACTATTGCCTTATTGTCTCAGTTAATGTCATTCGAGCAACCTGAGAACGTAGTGGTTGTATCCAGCCATAATTAGGATTACTCTAAAGGCTAGTTGAAAGTAGGCATATCGTTCTTATCTCGTGTTAAGACTGTGTGGGCATACATAAAAGTAAAAGGAGTAAAAGTTAAGGGGAAATATTACAATTTAAAAGGATATATTTAATGGTTAACATATTTTATAAAAGTAATGATTACAATGCTATTGACGTGATTATCATTCCATCCTTTATTAAAAAGAAAAAAAAAGAAAACAAAGAAGGGAAAGGTTATTTATTTATATATACATATTTTTTTTTTACCCACCATTGGGGAGAATGTAATGTACGCTCCTACGACATAACCATTTTTTTTTACTAGAAAGAATGCTCAAGTTGTGCTCGAGTTGGTCGAAAATTATAAACCCTAAATCCAAAATCCCTTAGGTAGACAAAAGCTGATATCAGGAATGAAACTAACGCTAAAAGATAAAAATAAATAAATAAAGCAATAAAAGAAAAGAGCTACGGTACAATAGCCAAATAGACGCGTACACATTTAATAAAACCAAACAAATTCAATTGCTAAACCTATTTGCAATCGTTTAAAACGCGTTAAGTACGATGCCTCCCTCCTCGCCGAGATGTTCCAGTATAAACAAAGCCAAGTCCGAAATGGGAAACATATGTATAAAATACAGGGAAATTTATTGGAAATTTTGTGCGCATGACAGCTAGGTTCAAGAAGAAGATGAGGGACTTTTTTTCGATTGGCCCGGAGAGACGAGGAGAGTTTTTCCTTTTTTGTGGCCGGTTGGACAGTTATTTTGGAAGAGCTTCTAAAAAAGGCACACATACAGATAATTAAAATTAAACCAAAGTAAAATTGAGAGAACTACAAAATATCAAAATAAAAGAAGACGTAACAGTATTCGGTGCATAATCAGCGGGGATTCCCTATTCCTAAACTGAGGATTCCCAGAATATTCCGGGACTAAGACACTCGTGAGCAATCTGGAGATTACCCAGTAGATTTCATCAACGGAAAAGAGGATTACCCAGGAGATTTCATCCAGGAACAAAAAAGCTAAGTCACCAAAGCAAGTTATTAACTAATAAAATTCAATAAAGAAACACGTTTCGGGCATTAATAATTACTAACCTAGAATATTTAGTTCTTACTCCATTTATATTAGAAATGTAACTTAGGACGGCTGTAGGGATATGAAGGAAAATAATTATTCTTTTACTGGGATTGAAGGACACGAATAAAAAAAGAAATTTTAAAACCTAAACTTCGTCTTATCCGTAAATAAAATCTTTAAAAATAAAATTTTCAGAATTAAAATGTAAGTCAAGGCATCCTCTAGACACATGGTTTACAGTGTCACTGATCTGTACCCCCCCCCCCCCTCCCCCTTCACCTATTGCGTATACAAACTACATACTGTAAGTATAAATAGCCACATCCTTAATAAACATCAAGGTTTAATGGCGAGAGAATTCAATTGTAACGAAAATTTACTACTAGCAACCAGTCAGTTCTAGATTTAACTAAAAGCTACGCGAGAATTCAGCCACAACCAGAATTAACTAAATATTCTTTAGTTAATACTAGTTCTAACAAAGCGCTCTCGTTAATTCTAGTTTAACTGTGTTATATTAGTTAAAACTAGAATTACCGAGAGGGCTTTGTTAGAACTAGAATTTCCTAGTAAAATCGGGTTTTGACGGATTTCGTGTTTTGACTGTAACATATATATCAAACCTACCATGGAGAGTATCCTAATTCAAAATTCACAACTGAACAAACTGTTACCATATCGTTGCCAGAAAGAAGGTTTAGGGGTCGAAATTAATTAGAATTAGAAAAATTCTTCTTTTGTTTGGAATTAGTTTAGCTAAACTTTTATTTTTCTTTTCAATTTTTAATTTAGTAGTAGTTAAGATCTGTTTAAATTTTAATTCTTTTATATCTTAAGTTTGTAATAATTTTTAGTTCTTAGTTGCTATGAAATTCTCTTTCATCGCTTATTTTCACTCAGGTGCTGGGATGGAGCCAGTTATGAAATTGTTGTTTGGTGGTACAGCTGCATATTTTGATGTTTTTATTCATTGGTTTTATATTGCACATTGCAAATCAATGAAAGCTAGTTTTTGGTCATCCGATGTCCCGTTTTCTAACACAAACGTGACCATGCACGGAGTGAGATCGTTGCTCAACATAATGTCAGCCGATCGAAGGGTCTTAATATACTTAAGTTATTTTAATGCGAGAAGTATTAAAAACAAAATTGACGAATTGAGAGAGGTTTTTGTTAGTTCCGATATACATGTGATTTTTGTCTCGGAGACCTGGCTACATAAGGACATTGGCTCCACCTTAGTTAATATTGCTGGATAATTATTGCACAGAAATGACAGAACTGATTGTGTTGGTGGTAGGGTAGCTATTTATGTACGTGACATCTTAAAATCATCAATAATAAAATTATCTGCCGCTTTGGTACCTTTTGAATTTATTTGTGTAAAATTGAAACGATTCGATATAATAAGATTGTGATAGATGGAGACTTTAATGTTAACCTCTTACGACATTTTGGTTTGAGCGACGCCCTTTTACACGTGTTTCAATCTATGGATCTTAAAACAGTAAATGCTTTACCTACTTACTACAATACTACACAACCCTCGCAGTTAGATTTACTTTTAGTAACTGATTTACAATCAGTACTTTTTCACAACCAATTAAGTCCGTCCAGTAATTTGGACCACGATGTATTGTTTCTAACCTACCATGTACCCTGTGTACGGCCTCATCCTGTCACTATACAATTCCGTGATTACAATTACCTTAACGTCCCCGCTCTTCTGCGTGATGGTTCATCCTTGCCGTGGGAAAAAATATACCACTGTACAAATGTTGACGAGCAAGTGGATATCTTAAATACCAACTTACATTATTTACTAAATAGGCATGCTTATAAATATAGTTGTGCTAGGTTTTCGACAGAAATAAGAATTTTAATAGCTGAAAGGGAGTTCTTGTGTCGAAAATATAAAAGGCTTATAACTGATACTGCAAAACAGATATAGGCAAAAGAGCGGAATCTAGTAACATCAAAAATTCGCTGCGCTAAGCGCCGCTACTATAAATGAAAAGTTTGATCCCAATCTGTCTCTTAAACATTTCTGGTCTTATTTGCGCAACTTCAGATAAAAGGAGACAAAACAGTAGATGTCTGTAAGTTCAATGCAGATGAGTTAAATGGATACTTCATCTTCTGTTGATAATGTTGTACCTCCAATGCTAAATTGTGATGGCTTCAGTTTCAGAAATGTCGACCAAGATGAAGTACAAAGAGCCGTATCCCAAATAAGATCTGATGCTACTAGTGCCGATAATGTCTTCGCCCGCTTCTTGAAGCTCTTGCTCACGATCATATTGCCATTCGTAACCCATATTTTCAACATCAGCCTGACCTCTGCGTGTTTTTCCACCAAATGGAAAATAGCAACTATACTTGCTGTTGCAAAAAAGAACTCGCCGGAATTACCATCAGACTTCCGTCCTATCAGTCTCCTCTGCCTTTTATCAAAGGCTCTGGAAAAACTTATGACATCACAAATGCTTGGTCATCTTGAAACTTCACGCTGGCAATCTGGTTTTCGTCGTGGGCATAGCTGCGAGACAGCTTTGTTAAAGGTGACTACAGATTTTCGATTTGCATTTGATAAAGGTGAAATTGGTTTGCTGTCCTTGTTGGACTTCTCGAAGGCTTTTGACAGTGTGACTCAGTGTAAATTACTAACAAATCTGTTTTCTTTGTATAACTTTTCTTCGTCAGCCATTGCAAGTATAAAAAGGTTTTTGTCTGATAGGTTCCAACAAGTAAAACTAAAGAATGATTGCTCTAAGCTTTTAGCACTAGTCTGTGGAGTCCCACAAGGCTCAATTCTGGGACCATTGCTATTTAGCTTATATATGAATGATCTCCCTAGTGTTGTTAAAGTTTCAAAAGTACATCTGTATGCTGACGACGTTCAAATATACCTTAATAGACCGATTGGTTTGATCGAGGATGCGGTATAACGCATGAATGACGATCTTCAACGAATTTAATCATGGTCAATCGTAAATAATCTGGCACTCAATGTCAGTTAATCTTGCTGGATGTTGCAATAAAAAAATGACATTGATGTAAATTATGTACCTCCGATATCTCTAAACGGTTCTCCTTTGCCGTAAATGAGAACAGTCAGTCGTGTCGAATGATCATGACCTGTTGTGACTTTATCAAGGCTGTTATCAGCAAAGTTTATGGCTGTCTTCGACAGTTATGGGTACCTGCAGCGTTATTATCCGTAGAAACAATATTTAAGTTTATAAAAGCCATAGTTATGCCACATTTTAGTTATGGTAGTCTTATGTTTCCGTCACTGGACTCTGTCTGCAGTCATAAACTTTACGCATCCTATAATGATTGTGTCCGTTTCACCTATGGATTGCAACGTTTTGAACACATAAGTCCATATCAGCACAAAATATTTGGATGTTCCATTAAAACTTATTGCGCATACAAGAGTTTAATTTTCATGCATAAAATTATGTATACTGAAGAACCTAGGTATCTTTATGAATATTTAAATTTCCTCCTTTCTGAAAGGTATCCACAGCTTTTAATTCATCGCTTTCTCTCTGTATTTGGGTAGCGTTCTTACTTTATACATGCAACAAATATCTGGATCTCTCTACCTGCGGACATTCAATGGACGACCTCAGCCAGCCAATTCAGAAATAGTTGAAAAACATTTTCAAATATATCCCAATGCTTATAGTTTACATGTGTGTTGCTGCTCCTATTCTTCACGGTTTCTTAACTTCCTTCCACCTCCGGCTCTCGTTATCTACCACTGAATTGCTAAATTTTTGCCTATTAGTTAGTAACGTAATCACTTAGGTTGAATTATATTTTGGTTACATTGAAACACAACTAAAACTATTATTTTGTAACTATTAAAATTAATTGTGCAAAACGATGGTAAGTCTTGTTTTACAGTCATTCAGTATAAATAAATTGAAATTGAAATTGAATACCATTCTCGAGAGTTACTTTTTGAGCTCTCTGGGTAAGAAAACTTTTCATTAGGTTAACAACGCTATTCGAGAATTTATAACGGCTGGATAGCTTATTTAGCAGCTTGCTGTGACAGACACCATTGAATGGTTTTAGAAAAGTCAAGAAAACTAGATACGAGGTTTCAGGTGCTGGTATGACACTACGCGGCAGAGGGCTTTCAACAAAATATGAATTAAGTTCATTCGGATTGATGTAATTTTCAGATTTTTCTATGTCATATATGTTGGCGCTACCAAGATTGTGCCATAAAGTTTTAGTGGGTACATTTAAATCAAATTTATTTTTGTAGTGTGCTTGCGTAACATTAAGAATTTTTTTAATTACTTTATTTCGTAACGTATTGTATGCTATGCTAGTATCACTAGTGTTAAGTCTGCGATAACGGAAAAAAAGATTTTCTCTCGCGGCGATCATTGACCGAATTTCTTCAGTAAGCCATGGACAGGACTTCGGTTCATTAACCATTTTAAGTAAAGGAATATCTTTATAATAGAAATATGTTATTGAGTCGCTGATAAGTTTGATTTGGTCGTCCACAGAACATAAGCCGTATACATGGTTCCATGATATCGATTAATAGTCAATTAACAGAGAGTTCAAATCTATACTGTAAAAGTTTCTAAAATAACTATATTTGGGATTAATATTTAAACAGAGTTTTTCATCAAAAGATACGACAATAATATCATGGTCCAAAATGCTGAGACATAATTGATTACTAAAAAGCACCGAACGAGTGTTGCTAATCAAAAATAGATCCAAGAGAGACGGGTTAGTAGTAAGTTGGTGACGAGTTCACTGTACTTAAATGCGCGAACTGCATCTCAGAAAAGAAAAGATCAGTATGAGCACAAAGTTTTAAAATATTGACATTGAAGTCACCAGCAAAAACAACATTACAATAACGTTGACTGAGAGACACGACGAAATTAAGGAACATATGTGAGGCAGCGATTCTAAATGAACTAGGAGGGCAACAAACAGCACACAAAACACTTTTTTTGGCACCATTGTCAATTTCTAAGCATAAAAACTCGACTGTGTCTCCAGCGGAACTACAAAACATATCCTAGCATTTAAAATCCTGCCTGACATATATTGAAACTCCTCCATCAGATCTCCCACCACGATCAATACGTTAGATCTGGAATTCATCCATTGAAATAAGAGATGACGGGATATCATCCCGCAGCCAGGAATCACTAACTAGAATAGCATGCAACTTAGGACAACGAAAGACTTCTCTGAGCTCATCAATTTTACCACATAGGTATACTACACGCATTAAGATGGCAAATTTTCAGACCTTCAAATTGATTGCAAAACACATTCCGCATAGATCTCACATTGCTCGAAGCCAACAACCCACGATCCATTATAGATACGAGTCACCTAAAAGAAGGAGAGCTACACTAGGCACAAACAATGAGACCACATCACCTAGCTAAAGTGTATATCATAAAATAAAAGGCAGGCTATGGAAAATGATAGACTGATAACCACGCAACTATAAAATAACTTTGAGTATGCATATTTTAAAACGTAAGAAAAAACAATAAGATACATGTTGAAAGTAACTAAGATGTAAACATTGTATGAAGATAGCTTGAAAAATAACTTATATCTAAACAAAAGTCTCAATCCAGAGAAAATAAAATAAAACCGGCCAAGTGCGAGTCGGACTCGCGCAGGAAGGGTACCGTACCATCATACAAAATTTAACGCTATGTACTTTTTATTTATTTTTTCAAATGAGAGTAGGCGTCATGTGAAAACATAATGCTGTCATTTGAAAAAATTATAAAAATGCTGTCATTTGAAAAAAAATGACTACTTATGATAATACTAATGAATGAGAATAAAACGAGGAAACAAACGCTGAAAAAATCAGGCCCCCTTTAATTTTTAATCTAATTTTATTTTTATTATTTGTTGTTATATAGTCAATAGAAAACCAGTCTGTGAAAATTTCAACTGTCTACCTATTACTGTTCATGAGATACAACCTGGTGACGGAAGGAAAGCGAAGTCTTGGTAATAGGGTTCCCGTTGTTACCCTTTGGGTACGGAACCCTAATAAAAAAACTATTGCAACTTCAAATAAACTAAGAGTAGAAACAGTTTAAAGTTCATGAATTGTTCAAAAGAATATTGACAAATGACCTCTCAGCACATATCTAACAGCTCCCTTGTCATAGGTAATCATATGGTAATGATTATCAGTAATAATACGTCACGATACGAGCGCTCTTAACTCCTCTTGGCAAACAACTTTTGATTCACTGTCATCTTTATTCTTCTTGAAATAGAGAATGCGTAGTTTTAGCGCTTCCCCAAGAAGAGAAATATTATACGCAGTTAGGCTATCATTTATGAAGGCTGGGCTTGCTGAGGAGAAACCATCTAAATTGGAGAATTTTATACCTTTTCTCCTTCGGAAGGCAGTGATAAACAGCCTCAGCTATGCAGGGGAAGCGAACAATTATGGAAGTATGAGTGCCAAGAGACTAAGGTTTGATGCGAAAAGTTTATGTATATGAAGACAACAGGTGCTCGACCACAGCGGCGATATTCTAGATGACACTGAGTTCACTCTCATTATCCAAGCGCGGTATTCCATTGATAATTGCATCGATCAGATCCTGAGTCTGCAGAATATTATTTAACTGGGACTTTAGCGTGTTGTTATCTTGGAGTCTACACTACAATTCATTGTGGGCAGCAATTTTTTTGTTAAATACACTGACAAATTAAAGAGAAGAGTCTATAGTTTACAGTATATAAAAAAGAAGTTACGTTGTCGACCTTTTTGCAAAAAAAAAATAAAAAAATAAAATGAATGTTTTAGTTTAGACCATAATAACTCCTGAGCGGAGTACGGGGCTAGTTGATCAGTCTTTCGAAAGGTCATAAAGATCTGCATAAAATCAGCTGTAGACGGAGACCGTACATCCTGTAATTTTTAAGGAACAGGGTGTGTTGAGAAAACCTAGGATAATTTCTTAATCACCATGTAACTCCCAAACGGTTGATATGCCCCCCTTCCATACCATACAATTTATTGTATAGGTGAGTACTAGCACCTCTCCCTCTATGGACCACCATTCTGGAAACATTCTGTATTATCATCAGGGACACAGCAGATTCATTAGTGCTTGTCTAATGATTCCTAGTACCTGCTGATTGAATAGACTGGTGATTGATTCTCGATATGATTCTATTACGGACATTGTTCGATGTCACTTCGATATATATATTTATTTATATAGGAAACATATTCACATTGGTCGGCCTGACAAAGAGATACTAATTTCTTTGGAATCTTTCAGCTTTCAGTTTTATACCTGAACATGGAATTTATATTTTAATTGCTCTCCACTGTGATAAAACATAATGTCGCTCGTGTGTATATCAGCTCAATATGATTTTACTGCACGTGAATGCAGTTTTTATTGAGGACTTTAACCTTTGATGACGACAATACACACAATAATGTCAGCTGAGTCATGTTTAATGCTTATATCGAGTTTTAATTACAGCCATAATATAAAAAGGAGCGTAAATATGAGAGTGGATAAAATCAATTTAATAGTAGGAGTGCGAGTGATTATTCAAATAATCCAGCAATCAATTTGGCGAGGTTTTGCCAAAAGTAAGGAATGAGCAATGATTATCAAACAGCGACAGCATTATTGCAACAAATTGTGTATATGATTGCCTCTCTTTAAACTATTACCTATTCTCGCTTTTAGCAAGCCTCGTGCAAATTTGCATTACCTATTTCTTCTATAAAATTCGTTCTAATTCAATTTTTCAATGCTTTTTACAATTTAGTACAATTGCTGACGCATTTTGTTTTCCATAGCAGTGGACTTATAATTGTAATAAAATTATAATATCATATTGTGGAATTATTAAAAAAAAAAGAAATGGCCTTACGTTTATGAATTACAAAATGAAAGTCAATCCACATACGTTAAAAAATGTTGAAATTGGAAAATTAAAAGTAATTTACTCAACCCTCGCAGTTGACAAGTATATAAAATATATATACTTGCTTTTGGTAAGGAATGGGCGAATAACTTATAAATCACCGTTTTAGTTTGCTAGAAACGGACATTTGGCAATATCGATTTCGAGGGTTATGCTCTCACAAGACAAGTTACTTTCGAATTATTTGCGATTCAATTTGTGTCTGGATTGATATTTTGTAATTCATAAACGTAAGGCCAATCTCTTTTATATATATCCACAATATGTTATTATAATTTTTATTCTTTTAATTACGATTGTGTTTTTGGACTGTGCTTTCTTGGCTGTAAAATAAACAAACAGAAACAAAAACTTGCATAAAGCTGATGTTTTCTTTGCTCTTTCCATTTCTTGAATTGATTTTCCACGAGGCTTGCTAAAAGCGAGAAATAGGCAATAGTAAAAACTTAAAAGAGAGGAAATCATACACACACTTTATTATCATAATGCTGCCCCTGTTTCACAACTATTGCTTACTTTTGGCAAAACCTCGCCAAATTTTTTGCTAGGAAAACTGCTTTGCTAATAACATTGTAAAAGCAAACAGCAGAAATTATAAGAAAAATTGTTGAATTATTATTTGTATTACGAGCCTAGGATCTGTCGGAGGATTGATTGACATTTTTGATTATGTATTATGTAGAAATAAATATATATGTAAATACATACTGTGTGCTTAAGGCATGCGAAAAATATTTCACGAAAAATTTAGTCTCTAGAAAGTTAGAACAAATTGACTTTATATATGTCGTAGGCACTTGACGTAACTTATAGCACTTCATGCAAAGTCTAGACACTTCATAAAGTTGGAAGTGCTCCGTACCATCGTACACGATTTAACACTAGCTGCGTTCTTTTGTGTACCTTGTTCTAGAACTCCCATATATAAGAGAGAACCAATTGTTCTGTCGATTGAAGCGAACGTTTTGTTCTATGAAAATGTATGAGGCGTACTTTGGTGTATCTTTTGTTCTGCCCTGTTCTGCGGACACAAAAGAACACAGTTACTATGTACTTTTTATTTACATTCTTTCGTAAAAGAAACAAGAGAGGCGCAATAACAATATGTAAATATTTGTGAAGTAATTGTCTAATTTGGTTACATCCGTCAAGTAGGTATTTATTAAGATCGAGCAAAAACAAAAGTTTATTGTATGGGGACCCCCTTTAATTTTGAACTTTACGTTATTTTCATTATTTGTTGTAATAGCAGCTATAATATTACTGGCTCTTTGAAAATTTCATATTTCTACCTATTATGGTTCAAGAGGTACAGCGATTGTTAAGGTCGAGCAAAAAACGCCGAGAGAATCAAGTTTCTTGTATGGGCCCTCCGTGATTTTTAATATTATTTTTTTATTATTTGTTGTTTTACAGGCAATAGAAACACACACTCTGTGAAAGTTTCAACTGTCTACTTATTATGGTTCATGGGATACAGGCAGCTGACAGAAAGACGGACAGACAGCGGAGGCTTACTAATAGGGGCTCGTTTGCACCCATTGGGTACGGAACCCTAAAAAGACTGTAACTCATATTGAACATATTCTGTCATTTTTCTAAAATAATATTTTGTATTATTTTATGGTGATAAAATTCCTTCTTAATGCAATGAAAGTAAAACATTTCGAAAATTTTTATTCTATCATGGTTGCATACAATTATTTATGGGTTATTTTAAAAAACACGTCACATTAAATATTTAGTAGCTTCTCCTATTAGTCCAGTCAAATAAGCCGAAGAAATGCTAAAGATTGTATTTAATTCCTTTCAGGCTGCAATTTGGAGGGTTCCCAAATTTAATATGTTTTAGTGGTAAAAAAATGAAATTAATTAAATTAGGTCTTCCAGGATATTTAAGGACAAAGGATAAAATTTTTATTCCTCACATCCTTTTTCACATAAATTTTTAAGCAGCTATTCTATCTTTCAAGATAACTTGAATTCTCTAGCTTTCAAATGAGCCATAGAAAAATATATGAATTTTTAAAGAAGTCCAGGAGAGCATTTTTTCGAAATTATAAAAATGCTATAACTCATGAAATGGTACACGGAAAATTTATAATTTGTATTTTTATTTTCACAATCCCTCGAATTTCAAAATTATTTGTGGGTCATGTCACGCATGTCGTTTATTTGATATGGAATGACCCACATATTCTAAAAGATAACATAAAATTTTTTGGAGACCTTTTCCTTCTTTTCCTTCGAGATGATCTCGAAGCTCGTGAGCTATTTTAGAAAGTGCCACGGGTTTGTCTAAAAAATGGTTAGAGGCCAGTCAAACACTCTTATAAAAACAATGTATAAAACAGATGATCTTCTTGACAAGATCGATAAAAATCGTCCAAATTCAGGTAATAATATCTCAAAACATATAACTAGCATATAAGGCCTAAGGAAAGCAAGAGGCTACCATTCCCCTCATGTACCATATACAGCAGTGATGACATCTCTAAATCCAGAAATCAAAATATTAAGTGCCCAAAGAAATCATGAATTGTACTCACTTACATGGAATAAAATGACTCTTATGCGGTTGATTAAACACTCACTGCGAGCTTTACTTTTGAGCACAAGCAACTAAATTAGAATCTCCCAATTAAAACTCGAAAACTGTAAAATATATCTAAAAATAGCTCTTGATTGACAGAAATTGAGACTCATGCGATATTCTATTTAAGTCCAACTTTAAATTTACAAGTAAAGTCTGATTAGATCTCTTATAAAAATGTGTCCCTTGAAAACGTATCTACTCTATACATGGCTCCCCACAATAACAAGGAACAAAGCTAAACTCACTCAACATAAATAAATTAAAATGAAACCGTCATTTAAAATACCCTATATCCCCTCATTCGGAATCGCTCCGTGATTGACATGAAAAATATCGCGGCGCCTTTTCATGATAACTTCCCGGTTCCAAACCGTCAGGAATTTTTATCCAATGTACGATGGCAATGATTTGGTAGTTTGACATCTGATTGAGGTAATCAATTTCACAACAGAACAGACCTTTTTTTATGGTTAGTTGCTCACATAGAGTTTCTTTGATGAATGTTGGTATTGAGACGAAATTGAGTTCATTGAAAAAATTCCTACAGTTCACATTACAGTTGGTTAACAAGAGCATAATAAGGAAAGCGTAGAGTATAAGTTTTGTGAGGCGTTCAACCATTTATAAGAAGTTTTATAAGAAACTTTATCGTTTCAGTTCGGTTGAGGAAAAGTTTATTTACTTTTGTAGACGCTTCGCGTTCTTAAATTATTGGAAGTGAGAAGGAAGCTTTCTTTCTGAAAGTGTCAAGTTTCTAAAGGAAATCTTTATTCAATGTGAATAGTTGAACGAAATTCAACGGCCTTAGGAGAACTTATGATGATATATGTAACTGACATGGATGATTTGATATTCAAAATAGGTGTTTAAAACGACAAAAAAATTGTTGATAATGAGACTGAGCAGCGTGTCTAATAAACAATTTTCGACCTTGCTCGCCAATTAGACGTCACATTTTTATTACGTCTTTATGGATCTGACTATGTGCATCTCGTTGTAGTCTCTTTATGTACCTGCTTTTAAATTATTTGAGGCCTACTACATATGGTCAATTTCGGATTTGCATTAGCCAAGTCGAATTGGACATTGTCCATATGTCTGTCAGTGTGTGTGCCTGAGTAATCTAACTTAATGATAGTGTGTTATAAAGAGTCATGATAAAAGAACATTGTTGCTTGTTAATTAAGTTCGAGAATTCTAGTAAAATTGCATTTTATAAAATTTTTGTTGTGTTAATTTTCTGTTAGAAACTATTAGTTGTCGTATGGGACCAAAAATAACTGTTAGATTAGATTAGATTTGTGAAGGGGTGTGTAGGCGTTAGCCTCGCATTACTGCGACCTGAAATATCTATTGTGAATCCCCGTTGCATGTACTCCCTTTCTAGGTTCAGACAGTTAATAAAGTCTAGAACCATTCTGGGATTGAGGTTCCACACGTATGTTGGTGGAGGAAAAGCATGTTCGAGGTGCAGTAGTCTCCGTCTAGCCAATGCTTCGCAGTTGCAGAGCAAGTGCTTCGAGGTCTCGTGAGCATCCTGACAGAAACAGCAAGATGAAGTCTCAGTATAACTGTTATTTTTGGAAATCATATAAAACCATGTCATCAAAACTAATTGGTATACTTGAGAAGTAATGGTAAATAGTTGATAATTTCTAAAAAACTTTTAAGCCTTATCTTTTAAGAATTTTTATTTTATAGGTACATAGTTATAACTGTTACTGATTAGAGTCCCAAAATGCTTTTAATTTTAAGTCTCATAATAACAGACTTCATAGACTTTTTTACTTTTATTTCAGTAAAAGGAGTTATTGCAGACTTGTATTAATTAAAATCATAAAACTCCCATAAGACTTTTAATTTTTAGTCTCAAGATAACTGTCTTAGAAGCCTTTTATACTTTTATTCATATAAGTTCTATAATAAAAGACTTACATCTTTTCAGTTTTTCGGTAATATTCTGATTGGACTTTCATATTTTACAGTCAGTTATAATAGTAATAGAAGACACTTATTTACGTAAGACTCACAATGGATCTTTGACAGATTTTTTATTGTAGATTCTGGTATTTGCTATAAGGGATTTCAGGATTCGGACAGTCCGCAGATCCAGAAACCTAGATATCCACAATATTAGAAAATTCGGATCATATATTCAGCTTTAGTCACTAGCGGGTATTTGGACAGGTCCTAATTAAGTACCATTATTACATAAAAGAATTTACCTTAATAATTGTATAAAAACCTGAAAAAAAAACATTTTTTTCTATTTTTGTGGTTTCAAACTAGACAGGTTTTTATGGACAAGGGTTAAAATAAAATAAATAAATTGTATTACATTATTTTTACTTTTATTCATATAAAATCCATTGCAGTTGGTCGGCAGTATCGGCAGTCACATTAATTTCAAGCTTCACACTACAAATGACAACTTTTGAGACTTTGATCGAAATTGTCAAATTCCAGGTTTTCATTATTCTTGAACATACTGCATGACTTTGTTTATAATATATACCTAGTTAATTTTACAATATCTATCTCTCTTCTTTTTTCGTTTTTCCTGATACACGGAAAAAAATATTTGTTAATATTTAGCAAATTTTGTTATATATCATGAAAATATCCTATTGATTTCGCGTCTATCAAATCGTTGATAATTTTAAAAAGTCAATTTCTTAATAATGGATTTTTTTTTTTGTAAAATTAAACAAACAATGATTAATTCAAGGCACACAATCTTCTAAAACTGATTACTATTTTGAACAATTTAAGAAACTAGTTTACTCAATAACAGCTACAAGTTCTTAAAATAAGAAATTTCAATGAAGAATTTGAGCAACAAATTTGTTAATTTTAAGAAGTATTTTCTTGAATTGATTCTTAATTTTATGATTCTGAATAGCAATTTTTTTTTAAATAAGAAATTTCATGATGAAATTGCTTATTTTAAGAAGTATTTTCTTGTACTGATACTCAGGTTGAATGATTCTGAAAAACACTTTATTTAAATAAAGTCTAAATTTTTTAAAAATAAGCAACTTGATGATGAAAGTGAGCAACAAAAGTGCTTATTTTAAGAAATGATTTACTGGTTCAACAGTCCGTTTTCTCTATGTAAGTGGACGGTAACATATATGAATCTGAAAGCTGTAATTTCTAAGAAAACATTAAGGAAAACTAAAAAATAAATAAAAATCAAACTAATGAATAACACGAATTTATTTTTCTTTTTTAAATTACTTATTTTGTACGTTTTAATATACTATATTTAATTGTACATAGGTTATAAATTGTTGTGTTATGTTTTTGAAAAGTGCGCCCTGTTAGAGTGAAAATCAAACTAATTTATCGGATTATGTTTAAAATTTTTAGAAATTAGTCATAAACTTCTAAAGTGTAACCATAAATTTTCTTAAATTTCATAAATTTACAGTTTTAGAAATGGGTTCCTCAAGATTTTTAGTCAAAACCATTGTGCATGTATTACAATATTATATATTGCAAAACTTATTTAAATTCTATTACTGATTCTTTGAATAATATTATTTCATATGCAATAAGATTGAATCTATGCTTTCACAAATATGAAACTTTAAAGAATTTTTGTCCATTGGATAAAGTATGTAATTCTATAGGTTTGTAAATACTACAGTCTTCTATATTTTTAAAGTCATAATTAGTGATTTCATTTCCAACGAAATAATAATTATAATGCAAGTTTCTTTCAATTATTGCGATTTCTTTTAAAACTAAAAAAATATCGTTAGCTATAAAAAGTACATTGATAATTTTCCACAGTTTTTTATACACATATACATAAAAATATTCTTTAAAAATCGTTCCCTTATAAATTATACTTGATGAGCTTATAATTTCTAAATTACTTTGCAAAGGAAAACTTAATGAGTCAAAATAAAACTTATCTTTAATGTTACATTTATTTTTTTTCATTTATAAGCACATCTTTTATTTTATCTGCGGTAAGTAAAGAATAACTAAATTTCATTGAGCATTTTTTTGATAACGAATAGCAAATATTTTTCCGAGACTACGTTGTTTTGGTATAGTTCTTCACTTCTTTATTTTTGGACTCAAATCTCATGCACCAGATGTGTTTTAAAGGCCCCGAAAATCTTATTATAGTTCCATAATGCGTAAGAAAATGGTGTTTTAGTTTTAAAGTATCTTAAAAAGTGTGGTTTATTTTATATTGTGTTCCAAAATTTTTCTTTGTAGAACCTAAATGTAATTTTCAGAAAATGATAAAGACATAATATCATGTACTAAGCCCTCTAAAAGACAAACGTAATCCCAAACTGCATCATTGCTTGGTACAAAATCTCACAACAAGTAAAAAAGTGAAGTAAAGTAAGTGATTCCCTAGCTGTTGTATTTAATTTATTACGTTTAAAATTTTGGGGTTTTATTACACTACATTTATTTCGAATTTCAATCTCTCCGTAATCAAAATGCTGAATTCTATAATTATGGTCATCCAGAGAAAAATTCCCGGCTGCTATAAAGAAGTTAATCATGTGAATTAGGCCATAATTTATAATACCTTCGAAGACATCATGCATAATGTCAACTGAATAATTTTCTGTCACATGAAATGAATCAATCAAATTTAAAGATGATAATTCTTGTATACCAGATTCGGAGAAGTTGCTTTCAGATAACTGCGTTTCATAATTTTTTCTATTTCTGGAAAAACTTTGATCTTCAAGTGTGGGTATATGAGTATCTTTTTTCTTTTTTGTACAAAATCTACAAAAAAGGTTATGCGCAAAAGATTTTGCAAAACCCAAAAGATTGTTAAGGGCCAAGACAAGTCCGAAAACAAAATAAACTTGCATTGAACCGTTATATGTATTTATAGTTATCCCCTCCTTTTCGTTTTCTTGCAAATTTTCAATAAGTCTGTGGCGACTGGTATATACTTCTCGCGCAGTTATGAATATTTTGTCTTCCGCTGACTCTGGCACTACTCCACAACTAAATTATTCGTTAAAAGAATCATTTCGTTGTAATTGCTGTACGTACACGAAAATTAAATTTAAAAGTAGGCCAGATTGTAGTATTGTTTTTTAAAATAAAAAGAAATTTTTTATGTCAGTTTTTTTTTTTAGATAACGAGAGTTGGAAGTATTCTTTAAAAATAAAAAGGTTATAAGAAATATAAAATAAGAACGTGTAAAAATTATAAAGAAATAAAAGGATAATTGAAAGTTTTAAATCATACCTCAACCAGCGTTTAATTTAAAAAAAAGGATTATTCTAAAAATAACCCTATTGAGTTCCAGCAGAGGCGATAGACCAATTCAACCAGAACGAATTCTCTGGAAGGATAATGAAGTTCTACGAGGAGACGCATAGCCGTACTACCTGCTAGGACTCCCTTATTGGTGACCCCGACGTGATTCTTTTTTTGGCAACGACTTATGGTTTCCCCCTCCAGTGGTAAGGCACCACAGCGTTGCTAAAAAATATAGAACAACAAAAAAAAATAGCCAAATCTGGAATCTGGATTGTTTTCAGCGGAAGCCCAGCTCTCGGACTTCGTTGTGACAAGTCAGCAACTGCTTCGTTGAACTACCTATGGTTTGCCCCCGTTTAATGGTAAGGGACTAGAACGTTGTGTGGAAGTCAAGACGCGGCCAGTTCGACAGCGCAATCTTCTGGTATCGTGACAAGTTTATAAACCAGCCATATTTTGAGTCAGGAGCAGTGGTGCAGTACAATTTCCCGTTCCGCAAGTGTCAAAAGGAGGCAGCCTGCGCTATAAATAGCACAGAGCTTTACAGGATAAGTTTTTATTATTTAAATTTTCCGCTACGCAAGTGTCAAGAGGAGGCAGCCTGCGCTATAAATAGCACAAAGCTTTGCAGGATAAGTTTTTATTATTTCCAATTTATTACATATCAATAATTAAGAATTCATTTTCACACACATCCATATTTTAATAATTGAGAATTCTTACATTTATCTTCTGCTACGTTCGTTTATATATTAATAATTAAGAATTCATATTTATACACATCTATATTTTAATAATTGAGAATTCTTATATTTATCTTCTGCTTTATGTTTCTCTTATTCGTTGTAAATCTGACTCTCATCTTTGTTCGTGGAATAGTTCTTTTGAACTGTGAGTAAAGTTTGTAACGTGTACGTAACGCATCCGGGTTTGTTAAGTATCGCGAGTTTTTGGTAGAGTTTTTGAAGTGTTGTGTTGTGGCTCCAGAGTTGGAGGAAGTGCTAATTTCAAATCATGAGTTTGACCAACAATTCGTCGATCGTCTCCAACGGTTGCTGTGAGGCCTACTCCGTTCTGGAAGCAATCACCGGAACTATGGTGTTGTCAGCTGGAAGCTCAGTTTGAGCTTGGAGCTATTACACAAGACAGGACCAAGTTCAACATAGCAGTCAGTGCGTTGGATATGGATGTGGTAGGCGTGGTGAGTGACGTGGTCTTCAACCTCCTGCCTGTGGATCGATACAAGATGCTCAAGGAGATGTTGATTTCCCGCCTGTCCGGCAGCGAGCAACAGAAGATCCAACAATTGCTCACAGAGATGTCTCTTGGTGATCTCAAGCCCTCGCAATTGCTTCGTGAGATGCAGTCTAAAAATCAAGGACGATTAAGTGACCCAGTGCTTAAAACGCTGTGGCTTCAACGATTGTCATCACAGATGCCAGCTATCCTCGCCTGTAGCCCCGGATCTCTCTCTGAACTTGCAACATGCGCCGACAAAATTGCAGAAGTCCGGCCATCTCCAGAACTGTGTTCCGTGCGTAACCTGTTTTCAAATTCTGGCGATGCATCGCTCGGCTTGTTGGTCAACCGGATTAACGCCTTGATGCAAGCCATCGAAGATAAAGTCATTACTCATCATGGGCCTTCTACCAGCAAACCCCGTAGTAGGTCTACAAGTCGTCAGCGAGACCATCATGGTTTTGCAAGTTCTGCCAATCGGCAGGGCTTATGCTGGTATCATCAGCGTTTCGCTAGCAAGGCCAGCAAATGCATTCCTCCGTGCAACTTCAACAAAATTAATGCAGGTAAGCAAAATTCTAATCTGTCTTCAAACTAATCGGCCCCCCTCCTTTGGCGAGTGGAAGGCAGGCCTCTTACAACAATCGCCTATACATTTTCGACCAATCTTCTAGGCAATATTACCTGGTTGATACAGGAGCCGATGTTTCAGTCATTCCGGCCACAAAATTTAACAAGAACTTTCGCAGTGATTTCTACCTTTCTGCAGCAAACTCTACCCCCATTTTTACTTATGGTAAAAACTTTTAACTTTAGATTTGGGCTTACGTCGAAATTTCCAGTGGCAATTCGTTATAGCTGATATTCCTAAGCCTATCTTGGGAGCTGATTTTCTTGGCCACTACGGACTTCTGGTGGATGCTAAACAGCGTCATCTCGTTGACCCTCTAACGTCCGTCACTAAAAACTCCTGCTCGTCTTGTAAAAGCCGGAAATTTTTCGTTGTCAATCTTAATCACACCCTCAGTTGATCCGCAGGCTCAAAAGTTGCTGCAAGACTTCGGATCGATTACCATCGACAATGGCTTCACTAGACCCGTGGCTTACAAGGTAACCCACCACATTGTTACTACTGGACCTCCAGTGGTCTCGAAAGCACGTCGTTTACCTTCAGACAAACTCCTCGCTGCCAAGAAGGAGTTCGACTTCCTGCTCAAACAAGGCATTTCTCGACCCTCCGACAGCTTCTGGTCCTCACCGTTGCATATGGTGGCAAAAAAGAACGGGGAATGGAGTCCTTGTGGAGATTATAGGCGTTTGAATGCCTGTACTGTCCCAGACCGCTATCCTATACCTCATATACAGGATTTTGTACATCAGCTCGAAGGATGCTTATTTTTTTCAACTTTGGATCTAGCAAAGGCGTATCACCAAATTCCAGTTGAACCTAAAGACATCCCGAAGACTGCAATTTGCACACCTTTTGATTTATACGAATTCGTTCGAATGACTTTCGGACTTTGTAATGCAGCACAAACGTTCCAGAGATTTATTCACTCTGTACTCCGCAATTTACCTTTCTGTTTTGTCTATCTTGATGATATTTTAGTTGCATCAAAATCAGTAGTAGATCATTTTGATCATCTTAGGCAAATTTTTAATAGTTTCAAGGAACATGGCTTATTTATAAATATGGATAAATGCAAATTTTTACAGAAACAAATTCTTTTTCTTGGCCATATTATTAATCAGCATGGTATCAGACCCTCTCCTGAACGCATGGAAGCTATATCCAAGTATAAACGTCCCGAAACTGTTAGGGAACTACGACGTTTCCTTGGTATGGTGAACTTCTACCGTCGTTTCCTTCCTTTCGCCGCACATCACCAAGCTAAACCTAACGCCTATCTTACTGGTTCCAAGCAGGACGGCGCTCGAAAAGTTGATTGGTCGGAGAATTCTATGAAATCGTTTGAGTTGGTCAAACAGCAGCTGAGCCATGCCACTCTGCTGGCACATCCTTCAACTTCTGCACCTCTAGCTGTTGTGGTAGACGCCTCTGACGTCGCACTGGGAGCAGTGTTTCAGCAGAAAGCAGATGCTGGTTGGTAGCCCTTGGCTTTCTTCTCAGTCAAGCTCTCTCTAGCTCAGGCCATATACAGTGCATACGATCGAGAACTTCTCGCAGCATACAGTGCCATTAAATATTTTCGATTTTTCCTTGAAGGAAGAAGTTTCGTGTTATTCACTGATCACAAACCTTTAACTTTCGCTTTTCAACAAAATTCAGACAAAGCATCACCACGGCAATTGCGACACCTGGATTTTATCGGCCAATTTACCACCGATATTCGGCATATTTCCGGTAAGTATAATGAAGTCGCCGATGATTTGTCTCGTGTTGACGAAATTCAGGTATCCAGCGCCATCGATTTCAAAGGCATTGCTGAGAAACAAACTACAGATCCGGAACTTAGCCAACTGATTCATAATTCCTCCCTAAATTCAAAAAGGTCCTCATTTCTGGTTCAGACATTTTCTGCGAGGATTCCCCCAAAGGTTTGCGGCCTTTCATTCCTGAAATTTTTCGGAAACAGATTTTTAATTTTGTACATTCTCTTTCTCACCCTAGTATTCGATCGACAACCAAGATGACCACTGCTCAATATTTCTGGCCCTCCATTAAGAAGGACGTCCGCAACTGGACTCAAAATTGCCTCGCTTGTCAGAAGAGCAAAGTATCTAGACACGCTAGGAGTTCTTTTAGTAAATTCCCCGTGTGTTCAAACCGTTTCGCGAAGTAATCCACATTGATCTTATTGGCCCTTTACCACCTTCACAAAATTTTAGGTACTGCCTAACCACCATCGATCGGTGTTCACGTTGGCCTGAAGCTATTTCGGATATTAGCGGCGTCACTGTTGCTGAAGCTCTCTGTCAAAATTGGATAGCACGTTTTGGCATCCCTAAAATAATTATTAGTGATCAAGGTCCGCAGTTCGAATCGCAACTTTTTACCGAATTAGCTAAATTTTACGGTTTCAAACGGATGCGTTGAGCGTTGGCACAGGACCTTAAAAGCAGCAGTTATGTGTCACCAGAATAAATCTTGGTCAAGGATTTTACACCTCGTCTTGTTTGGGCTACGTTCCGTTTTCAAGGAAGAATTCGGTGCTACGGCAGCAGAGATGGTTTACGGAGAGAATATTCGATTACCTTACAATTTCTTTCAAAATTCTAAAGTTTTCAAACCGCAAAACGATTTTGTAGCAACTCTGCGTGATTCTTTGGCCCAAATCAAACCTATTCCTGCTTCAAACCACTCTTTAACAAAATTTTTCAGATTCAAAGACTTGGATTCCTGCCATTCCGTTTTCGTACACAGGGACGCAGTTCGTATCTCACTGCAACCTCCTTCTAAAGCCAACCGAAAAATTTTTCACGCTGCGGATTAAGAATAGAGAAGTCAACATCTCCGTCGATCGTTTGAAACCTTGCTACGAAGAGGTCTTTGATGAGGTTAGCTCAACTGAGCAAACCCCTGCCTCGACACGTAGTAAAACTCTAGAAGAACACGTTGCCCACCCGGATGCCACGAAGCAGCCACGCACACTTTTGCCGAAACTGGAGTTGATAATGGTGCACTTGCAGAACGAACTTCTCGAAGTGGATGACCCATCATAGTTCCCGCTCGATTTCGCTGAAATCGTCACGGTTTCGCTGGTGGGGTAGTATTGTGGCGACTGGTATATACTTCTCGCGCAGTTATGAGTATTATGTCTTCCGATTAGTCTGGCACTACTCCACAATTAAATTATTCGGTCAAAAAAATCATTTCGTTGTAATTGCTGTACGTACACGAAAATTAAATTTAAAAGTAGGCCAGATTGTAGAATAGTTTTTTAAAATAAAAAGAAATTTTTTATGTCAGTTTTTTTTAGATAACGAGAGTTGGAAGTATTCTTTAAAAATAAAAAGGATATAAGAAATATAAAATAAGAACCAGCGTTTAATTTTAAAAAAAGGATTATTCTAAAAATAACCCTATTGAGTTCCAGCAGAGACGATCGACCAATTCAACCAGAACGAATTCCCTGGAAGGATAATAAAGTGCTACGAGGAGATGCATAGCCGTACTACCTGCTAGGGCTCCCTTTCGTCCATACATTGAACGATCATTTCCATTTACTCTTAACGAACATTGCTGGAAATATATTTTGCAGTTTAGAGTATTTTGATGGAGGTATCACTGGAAAATTATAATAGAAAGCAACGTTCAAAATCATCGTAATATAAAACAAAGACATAACTACTTTATCTGTAAAATGACCTTTCTTTTTCTTCCAGAGCTTTCCCTGTAAGTATTAAGTAATAATAGTTGATCCCTTAGTGGTTTCAAGTGATTTCATATATGCCAGGGTATCATTTAGAATGCTAGGAATTTCAAAAATCTTTTGATTTGATATTCAATCGGCAATATAGTACCTGTGCAACTTATTTCATCGATGGAAGGTATACCTTTTCTCATAACTTCTTTTATTTCATTGTTAATGACAAATTCGGAAGGTATTTCCAGGACATTTTTTTCGCACAAATGTCTAATTAATTTGTATTCGGAATTCACATGTTGGAAGGGATGCAAAACTTGATCCATTAACTCAGCTATTTCAGTTTTGCTTTCATCGGTCACTTCAATCAATACAGCATTTTTAATTGAAGTAAACACCTCCGAAAAAATATCTGTAAATTGGAAAGTATTCCTTCAATTATTTTGTTAGTTAATTGGCTATTGCTGTTAAGTTTAGTTACAAAAATCGTTGCAGCTTCTTTTACTTTATTCTTCAATTCGGAATAACTGTACGAGATACTGTTTAAATTCCCGGGAGTATTGAAAAAGGATCTGAATTTTTTTCACATTCGAGGAAGGTCCATTTGTTATGCAAGTTATATTGATTGCCACTTTTTACTGCATATGAAGTCTTCAATTCTGTGTGCATCTTAGTCAGATGCCTCTTAAAAGCCTTTAAATTAGAAAATGATTGGGGGCAGCTATTTTGATCGCATTTGAAATGGCTGTTTGTATTTAGCATGTGCAAATGTTTGAAATGAACAGAAAGAATATAAATATTCTGAAATTCTTCTGAACAAATGTAGCAACAATACATATTGGGAATTTTAAATTGATAAAATCGAATTAAATTCAAAATAGTTGGTCAAAAATATATCTGATAATATTTACAAACGCACATAAAAACTCAGAAATTGCCTCAGAAATTTAATTATTCTTAATTTGTATGTATTAGGACGTTGCCACTACTATAGTTATTTAGTTTAAAGTTTTGCCCATGTTAAAACAAAAGTATTACAGTCATAATAATTATTAGAATAAGGGAAATCAATTAGTATTTTTAACTCAATAATCTAATTTAAGTTCAACTGAAACTGTGATATTAAACAGCTATAAATGACAATGAAGTTTACTTATTTTGTAATGAACAAAGTAAACTTGTTATGCTTGAGGATAAACTTGCATCTTCAATTCCAAATAAAAAGGTTTGGATAAATTTCCAAACTAATTTACTTTGCTCTTCGTATTTTAAATTGAAACAATAATGTATCTTAAATGCACATGATAGCACATGAACAAATTTATTGTATTTATAAATTATTTCGTCAAATACTGTGTAGTACTGACAAGGCTGACAAGTCAAGTTATATTCTAGGTACTTAGCTTTTCGAACAGATGATATATTCTTATAATCGTCGACGGCTTTAACGGTGAGAACAAAGGACTATCTGAAATGCTGAATTTCCACGTTTTTTTAGTTATTTTGTGCCGCACTTTCCCACTTGACACTAAAACTGCATGAAGTAGTAAGCATATTTTTAAGGCTAGCTGATCTAAATTGGAAAAAAAATTATACATGTATGCATTATATTATTTCTTGTATGATACACACCTTCGTTTTGACTATTTTGTAATTCCTTCACTGCTTCTAAGCTGCTTCGGCCTTTAATTTGCTCCTCGAAAATTGGAATTATCTCACGAGAGAATTGAGACCATTCCTGCAGCATATTACATCCTTTTCCCGGGAATAAATATTCAAAATCAATGTCAACCTGGAAGATTGATACTGAAGCAAATATATTTATATGAATATGCAGGCCACTGAGGTATTATTTCTGAAATATCTCGGTTAGAAATTTTCACGGTTTCTGCTCGGTAAGCCGCAGTTTCAGTCCATTTGTCCTCAACAACAGACCAAGGTTCTGTATGATTCCTTAACCAGACTTCCGTTTGCTTGCAGTCATGATTATCTTTTAATACTTCTAAAAATATATATTTAAACCATATGACTATATGAAATGTAAAATAAAGTTACCTTTAGGTGAGTTTTCAACCTCAAGAATAGGTCGTTTTTTCCACGCTTTTCTCTAGGAAACAATCCGATTCTTTGAAGCTTGCTTATGCTGTTCTTATACGCGGTGTACAGCTTTCCAGAGGTTTCTCCCTGATTTGTTGTAAAATGTTTCCTTACGTTCCTTTTGAAATTTTTTGCACACTTGTTCGCTTATTTTACTAAATTCTCCTTCGTGCAAAAACCTGTTTTGGTCAATGTAATGCCTCACAATATCTTTTATCAATTTTTCTCTG
Organism: Dioctria linearis; assembly: GCA_963930735.1. Lineage (NCBI taxonomy): Eukaryota > Metazoa > Arthropoda > Insecta > Diptera > Asilidae > Dioctria > Dioctria linearis. The sequence continues at coordinate 74,428,904 of OZ005740.1, read as the reverse complement.
CAAGCTGGTTGCAAATTGCAATTATTTGAAATGTAATTCTCCCAAAAGTTTTTCCCAGAGTTTTCTTGGTAATGATCCAAATCCTATAGGAAATTTTTAAATTAGTTAAAAACCAATATTAATTTGATTACTTACAAACTCTAGAGTCAAAATTGATTAGTTGAACATGAGGCTGAATTAATTTGAAATGATGTTGAAGAAGAAATTTCTTGTGAAGAAACACATTCATAAATTTTTTCCAACCAAATATTTACTTTATTTGTCGCTCCATTCAAATCCGAGAGTCCCTTAAATAAATAAAAATCTCATGAGGAATTTTATATGGTTAGTCCGTTGGTCGCATGACCACTTAAAAAAAAATTATTTTGTGTATCAAAACCGGTATTATTTTATTTTATCGTCTCCAGTTTTCCGGTGGCGGCTCTGTATGTTTCTCGAGCAATACAGATTTGACGACGTTTTTCAGACGTTTACGTATATTTTAATATCTCAGAAACAGTTTATGGTAATGGCATCCATCATTGTTTTTAATATATTAGGGCAACAGCATTATTATTATTATTATCATTTTTTTTTTAAATGTGAAGCAATTGAATCTTGAAATGGACTGACCCTATAACTAATTTAATATATAATAGATTTCAGTACAAAATACAGTTTATTACATTAGCAACTCTCCATTCACATAGCTTGCTTCTAAATTGCATTAAAATTCCCAATTCTTCCAGAGAAAATATTCTGTCAAGATCTGCTTCAGTAATTAACGGCAAAACGTCTATATTTATTCCTTTTTCTAACAAAAAAATACGGATAATAATAAAATTAGAACAAAAATTACAGTTTAACCTTTTATGGAAACAGAAATAATAAAAAAATTATATGGTTAAAGATAGACAGTACACGACGCACTAACGGTATTAAACAGTGCGTATATCTGCTGCTCTAAGTGCATATTAAACAAAATTTCGTAGCAATAGCGATCAGAAATGCAATTATTTTACCAACAGAACTGAAATAACAACCATTAAACTATACAGCTATACACCTTATAAAACGTTACCGACGTGAATATCTTTGAACATATTTAAAAACATATTTATTTCTAAGATTTAATTCAATTAATGGTCACTTACCAATAAGCTTTTGATAAATATGCGGTAGCTTCCAATCCGTAAGAAGTTTGTGCAAGGGGCATTCTGGTGGATTCACACTAAAACTTTCCAATGTAACGAAATTTGGAATATATTTAAATTCACCTTGTGCACCTGTTTCCATGTTAAATTTACCGGCACAACACTCACTAACTGAAAACTTTTTAATTTAAATACTTCAATTATTTTAAGAACCGCAAGACATCTACCTCGCATGACCGCACGACATAAATTGGTGTTTGTAATAAAGGAATTAACAGTTCAGCGCTGCGATTGTTATTTCTCATTTATTTAATTCAAACACAAAAGGAATAATTCTATCCGGAATTATCGATTTTGGTTTTCTGCAATTGAGAAAATATTTTCTAGATTTAAGTAAAGAGAAGATTAAATTCAGCATTTTACTGTGCGACAATGCTTGATTCAAGCTTATCGTTTTTGATGTTCATAAATTGAGAAAATATTTTTCTATTAAATTAAGCATTTTATTGGGCGATTCACGCTAGGACAAAAAGATATTATACTTTACTAGATTTTATATTATATGTTAAAATGTTAAAAAAAAATATTTTCTGTATTCCAGCAGGCAATTTTGTGGAAAGAAGCCAATACTTCGTGATTCGTGACTATTATATAGATAGTTTTCTTTATTTATTCCTCACATATACTTAGATTGAGCAGACATTTGTTTAATTTGACCTTTTTGTAGAATGAATTTATAAAAGTTTGGTGTCCTCAGTTTGACAAAACGTAATGTTTAAAATCAGGAAACAAATTCTTTCCGATTTACTGTTTCCAAATAAAATTTTGCTTGATTCTAGTAAATATATTGTGATCTTAAAAAAAAAATTAAACAAATGGGATTAGAATCATGCCCTTAAGACTTTTCTTGTTATAATACAATGATGGTTATTTTAGAAAACCTTTTGCTTGGTTTGATTTTTTGGAGAAATAAATTAATAAAAAGGCAATAGTCTAGACTCAATAAAACGCTTTTCGTAAAATCAGGAAAATATTTCTCTCCGTTTAATCATATGTATTATACTATACCACCGTGAGCGGTCTTTTGACCGCTGCAAAATATATATAATTTTATAAAGTTATCTGCAATGATATAACAGCTTCAATTCTTTATCTTTACTGAGGGACAGGGCTTCAATGAAAATTCGCTCCGTTTTTATTTTAAATAAGGATTTAATAAGAATAAAATTACACACCTGCTTACCGTAGCCTAACTTAACTAATTCGATGCGGCTAGCTCCGTACAACAGGTCGACCTGAATTCAGTGTTCACTGGGAAAAATCGCCTTCAATGTTTCACTGCTTGCTTGAATATTATAAAATCGCTGGTGGATTGCTGGCTTCAAATATCGCCTTCAAAATTGATGAAATCGCTGGTGGATTGCTGGCTTCCAATATCGCCTTCAAATTAATAAAATCGCTGGTGGATTGCTGGCTTCAAACATTGCCTTCAAAATTAATAAAATCGCTGATGGATTGCTGGCTTCGAATATCGCCTTTAAAATTAATAATCGCTGATGGATTGCTGGCTTCCAATATCGCCTTCAAATTAATAAAATCGCTGGTGGATTGCTGGCTTCAAGCATTGCCTTCAAAATTAATAAAATCGCTGATGGATTGGTGGCTTCAAATATTGCTTTCCAAATTAATAAAGTTGCTGATGTTTTGCTGGCTTCGAATATCGCCTTCAAAATTAATAATCCGCCCGTTTTGATTCTTCAGCTTTACTTCGATTCAACTTTTCCTTTACTTCTGTCTCGCAATTTCACAGTCTCACGTACTTGACAATCTTCGAGATCTTCCTCGACAAAATCGCCGGAACTCTCCCTCTCAGAAGTTTTCCCTCTCTTTTCTTATTTCGGATTCCGAAATCGCCTGACAGCGTGGTCTTGCACTCAATTATTGTCCTGAAGCAGTGTTCATTTGTAGCCTTCTTCAAAGTCTCCTGGCTGCACCTAGTTTCTCAGATCTGCATCTATACATTTTCGCTTACACACTTCGCTATTCTTTTACTACGCCCTAGATTACAACTTAACTCTACACCTACGTCCATGTTCACAATTTACTTCGGAATCTATTCTAAAAGTACATTAAGTCTACTGTATCACGCATTATGCCAATCTAGGGCTGCCATCTCTAAAATTATGAAACTAGGATAATGAGTTCGAAAACCCCGGACTTTATAGCCTAAACCCGGACATTCTTATCACATTATGTTTCTTATTTTACTTACCAATGAAATAGTTTCAAATTGATATACAGTCTTTCTTAATTTTCTTATTATAAAATCAGGCCGTTTACAATAGCTGTAGCTTTCGTGCGATTGCATGTCATTTTTTTGCTGTATCTGTCATCGAAAACAACTCTCGGTTAAGGGCATGAGTACAATCCAAAGAATTGAAAGACATACCATATGATGACATATTGTATGATAAGCCATTGCGCCTTCAGCTGCTCGTATAAGGTGGTCCTCAGAACTGGACTAACAAAAAATGTGGGAATCTGTGAAGTACTAGCTTGTGTTTTGATATTTGTTTTGTGTTTTTCTGTGTTTAAGTGCTCTTTGATATCAGAAACGCCCTTATTTGATATCGGAATATTCTGCGAACAAATGATACAGAAAGCCGCCCAGTCATATTTTCCTTTTTTCAACATTGGATATTTATTTTGCAAATCACTATTAAATATACACTTACGCTTAGGCATTTTAAGATCTGAACACAAGAAAGAAAATTCATGCATGTTATAACAATAATCAGGTTCAGGTATTTACTCGCAAGTATTTACCAGTAAACAAATACTGAAAGAATCCCAACTTGGAAATATTGGCTTCGATAATCGTTACAAGGTCAATTAACTCAACAAAAAATATTACTTGGATGTATATCTGGAGGTGGTTTTCAATTAGACTAATTTTACATCCCTATTACAAGTGGCGATACCGTTATTTCAATCATATTTAAAATAACTTCAAAGAGCAAATAAATTGATGAAAGTGACTGTATTTTACATTGTGGACGTATGAAGTTTAAAAAGTGAAACTACATTTCTGAAAGACTGTTAGATGTGAATGGAAGTGCTTGGTCAAAATTATCCAGAAATACTACATAAATCTATACTTGTGAGTGCTAGTCCAATTCTCTAAAATGATTTATATTGATTGTTATGGAAAAGTGACTAGACATTGATTTTGTATATGCTACAAAGCCCAAATTACTATCCACAGAGTCTTCCAGTAATTTTAAGCATGACTCCTTACCTTCCCAAAGGCTACACTTACTTAACAAAATAATAAAATAGTTTTGAACAAAAAGGAGCCGTACCATTAACTCTCAGCTGAGTAATAGTAGCATGTGTGTATTTGCAGAGTCCGAATCATTCATTCATTCGAATTCATCGGACCATGGCACATTTCTAAATGCAAATATAACTCAGCCGAGAGTTTTTGTTTGGGGAATCGTAGTCAATTGGCTAAGATAAATCCGTTTAAATAATTTTGTTAGGAAAGGTATAAATATTTGATTACGGTTGGGTAGATCAGAAAGCAAGGTTAATATTATCAGAACACTATTCTTCTGTTTGAATAATAATTTCGGGCGCATGAGTTATGCAAATCAAACTTTTGTCAGTTTTACATAAGAACTCTGCAACCTTTTTAGAATGTTAGGACTAAGTAAGGGCTCTCATGTAGTAGTAAGAGAGTCTGTTTCATGGCTTGGGATGCGTTCCTCGAAGGTTTTTGGCTTTGTGCATCGAAAATCAAATGAAAACGACAGTGGTATAGGTAAACTTATAGGAAATTAACAAATCGCGAGTATCAAAAGTGATTAGTACTTTGCTAGTGAAAATTGAATTAGATTAATTCAATTAGTTAAAAATAATAGTAATTCCGACCTATACGTGACAAACATGATTACTGATGAATAAATCCTAAAATCAATAAAGATATCTGCTTCCTCAAAGATTCCTTTGAGTAGCTAAGAGAACGCTTCGAAAAATATAATTTCTGGCTACAACGTACACGTACATTACATATAAAAATTAATTTTTATTTAATTGACTTCCAAAATTTTAAAACCCGGACGGTATAGAAAACCCCGTCCGGACATTCCCCGGACGCCCTCAAAACTAGGACAAATCCGGGGAAACCCCGACGGATGGCAGCCTTATGCCAATCAGATGTTTGGTTGACAAATCTTCTGACAGTTCTCAATATGTAATTACATCAATTTGAAGAGTCTCTACATGTTTACCTTCCCGCTTAACTTAATATATAACTACCTTTTCAACCAACGGCGTAGGCGAATGCAATGCATAGGATGAGGATTTATCTGAATTATTGAATTGTGATAAATTTGCGTGGTATCATATTGTTTGTTTATTCATTGTGTGCAAAATTCCAATGAACGTGAGGGAAGTATCCCATTTAACTAGTCTTGTCGTTTTCTTTGTTTGTTACTTATTTATATTTTGAATTATTTCATTCTTTGACCAGCTTATAATTCCGCATTGATTTATTACTGAGTTAGTATCTATTATACCTAACCAAGTGATGGCATGCGCCTATGTGGAGATGGGGGCTTTTAGGAGCGTTTAATTCACCAGCTTCTTAGGTCTCCATGTATATGTGGACCGTGCTTGGCATCATTATCTTGTTTCTTTACTTACATTTTACATTTTTTTGTTATATTTGTTTTAGTTTTATTTACATTGTTTTCTCTTAGGAGCGTTTTATTTTGTTTTTTTCATACAATTTTTTTTGCTCACCCAGTTGTCGAAATGGATTACTATACATTACTCTGCTTGAACTCGCAATAAGCCACGCTAGAGCTGCTGACTACTCCCTTGAGGGTTAATTGGATCTTTAACATCTTTAAAGTTTCAGAATTGCTAAATAGTGTATCTAACGTTTATTATTGAGACGTACAAGAGAATCTGGATGATATATATATATATATATATATATATATATATGCTTTAAATGTCCTTTTGATATTCGCCGTGCTAGATTTATGAGCGGCACATTTCGAGTGACAATTGTACAGATTGCAGGACTCTTAGAAAGTTTTGATACGGACTAGTTAGCAGGAAGTCACACGACTTTCACTCCCGAAAGTAATATCGATACTTATGGCTGGCACTCAAGGAAGATGTTTCGAAGAATTGAGTAGCATACCAGGAGCTCTGATCATCCAAGACGTCCAAGAAAATATTACTACGCGATTTTAAATGGAAGTACTTTACTCTGATGATTCTCACTTGTAACAGAATGTCTGTTACATTCCTCCTTTTCCTAATTCAGACTATTTTTTATGTGCCTGTGACCTTCGAGACTATGAGCATCGTACTATGTATTTTGATCTCAACTGTTTTACTTTGCAGGTTGGCTCGCTTTCAGTGCACACCTATAGTGTTAACCCTGAACTTAAGTTTCTGCATTTTATCAGTGAACGCGTGAAATAGCTATGAATCTGATTATTTACGTGTACTCTTCCTGCACCTAATCAGCGAACATTAAATTGCTAAATCTGACAATGATCCATACACTACTTCTTCCGCTCGGGAGAACTTGCAAAGTTAGTCTTGAGTCTTAACTTCTTATTCCCTTCTAATTCTAAGAAGTCTTCTATACTTCCCTCTATGTTCTGGTTCTCCACTATATCTTATAATACCTCCTTCCTGTTTTGGTCTTAAACTCACAGTCATATACGTTCAAGTAAAGGGTGAAAACAGCTTCGTGAATCCTCAAGGAGTTTCCTACTATAAGCCTACCAAATACGCTTTTCACATGCTTATATCTCTTTTTATGCCGCTCTCTAAATAACTACATGTAAATACGGGTTATTAACTTGGTCTAAATTCTACTACGCCCGGCTTTATATCTCTTATATGCCACCATCCGAGATCCCCTCCTTTCTGGTCTGCTAACCGATACACTAGATCGGACCTTTTGTCGGTTATATAACATTTCACGAACTTCGGCGCAAGTTTGGCAGAAAACTGCTTGCTTGCATCTGACAACACGAAATTTCTTTTGAAAACTTCTTCCCGCACGTTAAATGTCTTGAAGCATTTATTCTTATCGAAATATCTCTTGTTTCTGTCGTAAGATTTTTTAATTCGGCTGTAAATATCTGAATAGATCTGCTGGAGGTGCTCAACTTTTCGGGGTCTCTGCGATATACCGTCGGCATCCTCTATTTACCCATACAGGCAGTGGTCTGATCCGAATCCAAGATATTTCTACCGAAATTAAGGAAAAATGGGCTAAACCCTGTTATCTCATTCACCGCCTTTCTCAATTCAACACCAATTTTGTTAATTTCTTTATCCCAAGCTCTGTGATTATCCTTGATGTATGCTCTTATTGCCGCGCCTATAACTCTATTCCATCGTTCTGTATAATCGCTTTGCGGATGATATCTGCAGTTCAGCCAGAATCTTGGCACGTCATATTCGTTTAATAAATTCCGGAATAATCCGCAGTCAAACTGTTTGCCGTTATCGGTTATGATTGTTTCAGGCACCCCCAACTCTAAAAATATGCGTTCTTCTAATACCTGAGTTACCTTTTTTGCTGTTGCATTCCGTAATGGAAGGAGGCGTACACATTTGCTGAACCAATCACATATCACTAACGGGTATGTATTGCCTTGGGTCGAGCTTGGGAATGGTCCCATTAAATCCAGCGCTATCATCTGCCATGGTCTCACCGCTTTTCGAAATTATCCCATTGGGCCATACGGTTTACTATTGCTGCTCTTTGACGCAATGCATACTCCGCAAGATTTAACGTACTTCTCCACATCCTTAGAAATATTCGGCCAGTAGTAACGTGACAGTATGCGGCGCCTAGTCTTGTATATGCCTAAACGCCCGGCTTGTGGTATATCGTGACACTCTTTCAGAACTTGCAATCGTGCTGACTCGGGAATTACCCTTTTCCACTGATTGTCGCTGAAGAACTGTTCATTCATATCCTACACATCCGCTTTGGGTTATTTTTTATCCGTTCTAACATACTCTTAAACCAAATGTCTTCATCCACAGGCGTACAACTCAACAGATCTATCTCTGGAGTTCTTGAAAGCGTATCTGGAACCACATTATCTTTACCTTTAATATAGCTCAGTTCGAAATCGAAACTTTGTAGCTTCATGACCAATCGTGCTAGACGCCCAGATAAATTTGGTTGTCGAAAAAGCCAGGTTAACGCCGAGTGATCGGTTATCACGTAAAACTTATATCCCTCCAAATATCCTCGAAACTTTTCCAAAGCAAAAACAATACTTAAACATTCCTTCTCTGTGGTTGTAGAGTTACCTTCCGCTCTTCGAAGTTTCCTACTTGCATAACCAATTGGCCTTTCCTCATCATCTGTTGATTTCTGCACTAATACCATGCCCACGGCATTGTTTGACGCGTCGCACTGAACGTAAAATGGTATGCTAAAGTCTGGACTAGTCAGAACTGGAGGTTCCACCAATTTTGATTTGAGGTTGATGAACGCTGCTTCAGCTGTCGGCGTCCACCTTAGGGTTTCACGCTTGTCTTTATCTTTGATTAAGTCATGGAGAGGGGCTACAATTCCTGCAAAGCTCTGTACAAAACGCCTATACCATGAGGCAAGTCCGATCAAACGCTTCATTTCTGTGTATTTTTTGGGCTTAGGATAATTTAGCATCACCTTTATCTTGTCTGGGTCAGTGCGCAGTCTTTTGCCATCAACTACAAATCCTAGCTATTTAAGTGATCCCCGATCAAAACTGCATTTGTCAAAATTTACTGTCAAATTTGCATCTTCTAGTCTACTAGCCACCCAATTAAGAACTTGCAGATGTTTGTCGAATGTTTCGGTTGCCACAATTATGTCGTCAAGGTATGGAAATACTGTCTCGGAATAACCGTATAACCTATTCATTAGTTGTTGAGGACTTGCAGCACTATTTCATAGGCCATATGGCATTACCTCCAACACCTGGAATGCGGAATGCCGTTTTTTCTTTGGACTCCTCCGTCAATGGTATCTGCCAGAAAGCGTTCTTCAGGCCTATGGTGGACAGATATCGAGTTCAATTTAGCCGTGCAAGGATTCCATGTATTCTGAGTAAAGGGTATGCTGCCCGTTTAGTTACCTTGTTTAGCTTGCGGCTATCCACACATAATCTATGGGCCCCATTCGATTTCTTAACTAACACTGTTGGAGAGAACCAGGGACTAAAAGACGGTTCGATAACAACAAGTTTAATCATTCTTTGAATCTCTTTTATAAATCGATCTTGGACTGCGGGTGAAGCTTGGTATCCTCTTTGTACGATTGGTTCTGCTTCTCCCGTATCTATCCTATGATTTAGCAGATTCGTCCTGCCCAACCTTCCATTGCTTAATCTTTTGAACCTATCCTTACACTCGTTTAACCTCATAATTTGTTCTGGAGTATGTTCCGTTGCCCCCGTTAATCCATAATCTTCTTGTATTGATAAGTCACTGATCTCCCATTTCTTGAGCCTATGTTGGACGGATAATTCAAAGGTCTCCCAAAAGTTTACACCCAGAATGATGCTCATATCTATTGTTGGCACTGCGATGATATTAAGAATTCTTACCACCGATTTGAATTTAATAGGAACATAGAAAATCTTAGTAATAATATGCTTGGTTCTATCAGCAGTGCAAACTGATTCACAAACTTCTCTAACGCTTTGTAAATTTAATTTTTCTAATATCTTTATTCCCCTTTTATCAGCTATACTAATAGATGCCCTGCTATCTAAAAATGCTTCTTATTCTGTACCTAAAATATTAATTAATATAAATGGTCGATTATCGCCAACATCTAGAATACTGTGGTGATTAGCGTGTGTATATTGCACATTTAAGGACGGTTTTCTTCCGAAACTGGCTCCGCCCTTCGACTTCCAGCTTCGATGCAGTTTTCCTTTAAAATCGTGCTACTCGACGGTCTATCTGAACGGAACTTTAGTTCGTTGACAACTGTATTACTACTCACATTAGGGCTAAATCTTGTATCTGCGTTTTGCCTATATGGGTTGGGTGACGTATTATTCCATGACTTTGGATTTCTCGGAAGTGGATTGTTCGCGGGATATCTTTGACTTGGTGTATTGCTGGGTAACCAGCTATTGCGCGAGTAACGCTGGGAGTTATTTCCCGAATTCACATGTGGTTTGAAACTGGAATTGCTTGTATTTGAAAACCCCACTTGAGTTCTATTGCCTCCAACTGATCCATGTACACATCGCTCCCAGCTTCCACTACTATTTTGTGCTTGAAGATTAGAATAAAAACAATCGTCCCTTCTTATACTCGAATTTTCTATCGCTTGGATTTCACCATCTTCTAGTTTTCTGCAAGCTTTTTCTAAATCATCTATCGACTTAAACTCAAGTAACGATAAAGCTCGAATGTACTGAGGTAGCAAGTTTCTGTAAATTATCTTGATTCTTTCTCGTTCCGTCGGTGGCTGGGGTAAACGAAGAAATAAATCTTCAATTAGCGATATATACTGTACGATCTTCTCAGATTCTCGCTGCTTTCTCTCTTTGATGTAATCGAGTAACTTATCCACGCTGTTCAATGGCTCGGACTCAGCAAGGAATCTTTTTACAAAAACTTTATAATTTGTTAAATGATCTCTGCGGCGTCGATGCCAACGTAAAGCAGATCCCTCTAAGATGTCTGCTAAAGATTCTAAAACTTCTATGTCAGATAAACGTCTAAACCTGGCAAAATCTGCAACTCGCTGCAAAAATTCTGATGCCGATTCCTTCGGATTATCTCCTGAAAACTTGATCCACCACTTATATAGCTTAGGACTGGATCTATTGCTTAATGAGTTTAAGCTTGATGCACCTGCTACCAGTAAAGATGAACTCATTTCATCTTCGATATTATCATCTAATCGTAATGCATCAATACCGCTAACGAAATTTGATTTGTTGGATTTTACTGGCGTATTAGTAAAATCCACACGGTTGTTCTTTAGCTCTTGATTTAAATTCCCTCCTTCAATTTCCACAGATTCATTCGGATTAATTGTACTTCTAGCCTTCCTATTCTTTAAGCTTTCTGTCTTCCATATATCATATTGTTTCTTCTCGAGGGTAGCTTTAAGTTCAGCTATACCATTCAATATAATGTCTTGCATAGCACCATTATCCTATAGATCTTCCCCTTCCTCTTCCACCTTAACTCTCCTCAGTCTTTGCTCTAAGAATTGAGCTCTGATTGCAACTTTCTCTACTAAGGAGCTATCGTCAGAGTCAACCTCCTCAGTTAATACGGCAAACCAAGTATTTGCCTCTTCCAAATCTTCCTCTGGCGAAAGGTAAGACGTTATCAGAAGTGTATCAATTCCTTCCTTGGATTCTTTCATGAGTTGTTTCCTTCACCAACCAACTCTCCCCCTTATCGTGTAATCATGTGGTCTCACCCCACGGCAGCGCATCTCATACCCTATTTCACGATCTGCGAAAAACTTACCTATCTCTCCAAAAGACATTTTAGTGAGTACTATGTGAACTACTCAATAATTTCGGCAATAGAAAAGAATCAGAGCTGACGGGCGTACGCGTAAAAGGGAAAACACCGGAATGGTATCACTACCCCAGCTATAAGCTCGAATTAAAATGCCTAACAATAACTCAGAACCGTTCTGTTGCCATAAATGTTATTAACTATACTCTATTTTAAAATTCAGTGACAATCTCTATGACCTTATATCAATTTAATCCTAATCAGACATTTGCCCAAGCGCACATCCTAAATAACTTCCTTGGCGCTACTAATCCACTTCAACCAACCTCAACTCATATATCATATCAGCTAGTGCTCTGATAAGTTGGTGTTCCTTAATTATTTTCTTTCTTTAGTTATTTATTCAAATTACTCAATTTCCTTGAGGTACTAAGTTAATTGGACGTTTTTTATGCGGACGACGTATGAGTTAAGTTAAGATAAGTTAAGTTAAGTTAAGTCGAGTGAGAGAAATCCCTATTTCTCTCGCCTCCTGTTACTTTCACGTTTTAAGAATAGAACCCGACTAAAGCTTCCTTGACTTTACTTCTATAGCTCAAGCCGAACAAATTCCTTACATAAATAGCTTAGATACTAAATTATAACCTGCATTTCTGAAAATAAGACAGGTTGATTGAGCTATCCTATTTATATTCCTCCTTCTAAACAAGAATTGTAAAATGTCGAGCTCCACTAGATATACGATCACCTTGCTCGTTAACACGCCCTGAAGGTGAATGCGCCTCGTTATATCATTGATTTAGACTATAGTCAAAATAAGAGTGGCGGAAATGGGCAAATTTCTAATACCTTAGCTAAGTTTTTTACGGATTTAATTCAAAACTTTGATAAAAATGTTATGCGATGTTAAAGTCTAAGTTAATTTGCGCAATTCACGCAAGGTTATTTACATAGACAAAGTGCCTTATTCTTATTTTAATATTATTACCCGTATAAATACTAAACTCTGGGAGTCTTATTCAAGAATACGATCCTATCATAATATAATCTAATCGACAGTAGAAAAAGTTATAATTATAACTCACTACAAATAGATTGAAAGGGTCATCCACCGCCCTTTACATTGCAGAGCATCGGCGTTGGATACGCATACGATGTAATTGGTTTCGTTGTACTTGTTTTCGATTCTCTCAAATTATTTAAATGCACTCAAAATATTATACGATCGTGAATTCATTCTTTTGGTTCACTTCAAATTGTTATCCCATAAATTTATATCATTAAAATTACTAACGTATGCAAATAAACAAAAACTTGAGGTTCATTTCATTTCGGATCCTAATTCATTGTTATGCATCAAGAAGGAGTATCTAATTTAATTCAAGGTATTGGAAGAACTAAACTTAAACTTGTTGATATAATATAGTTTCTAGTTGATATAGTAGTTAGTTATCTTGTTGATATTATATAGTTTTAGCCATGTGCTTACTGTCACTGCCCCGATGTAGATTGCTATAGAACAACTAACGTACCGATTGTGGTTATCAACAACCGCTTTATAGTCTAACTGGCTCACTCCTGGCGTGACCTGCGGCCTCGTAATTTGCTCATACCCAAAGCGCATAAAACTAAAAAAAAAAATTAGTGCACTCAGAAACTTCAAAATACCACGGTGTACCATTCACACTGTTTAGAAAGATTTAAAATATCGAATATACATACATTCAACAAGCACGGGATAAGTATCCGTGGCTAATTGGTGAACAGCGATTTCGTCACGCAGTAGGTGTACTAATTGCTCACTGCGTACCTGTTCCGCTTTAATTACGTTTTAATAATAGACTAACACGTCTTTTCATTCATATCTAATGTGTGGTAATACTCAACATATAAACTTGACGCTGCAAAATTCTAGTTATTTATTCAGCACTAGTGCCCATAGGTTTTAAGCATTCTGTGCAATCATACTTCTACTCGTTAGCATAAAAAAAAAATCACAATATTTAAATTTATTATTTCATTGCTTTAGCCCTAACATCGGGTGAGGGGTACTAACGTAGTTTTGATTTTTGCGTTTCGCTTGTAAGCACGGCCCACATATGTATGTCTCCTTAACAGGTTAATACCCTAGAAGAAAATTTTGGCCAATAACCTAGTTAAATTACACTTGCTCTCAACGCCATTCGTAGTAGAAATCAGTATATCGTACCAATAGATTGCTTCCCCGTACAGCTGCGATAACTACTATATCAATATATATATATATATATTTTTTTTTTCAAAATTTATCAAAATTTCATAAACTTAATAGAGCTATTGATCTTTCTCACAACTATAGACTGCATTAGCAAATCCTAATTCAAGTACCACCTGTCCTTCTCAGATCCCGGACGAGCCCCCAAATGTATAACAGCTTCAATTCTTTATCTTTACTGATGGACAGGGCTTCAATGAAAACTCGCTCCGCTTCTATTTTAAATAAGGATTTAATAAGAATAAAATTACACACCTGCTTACCGTAGCCTAACTTAACTAATTCGATGCAGCTAGCTCCGTACAACAGGTCGACCTGAATTCAGTGTTCGCTGGGAAAAATCGCCTTCAATGTTTCACTGCTTGCTTGAATATTATAAAATCGCTGGTGGATTGCTGGCTTCAAATATCGCCTTCAAAATTAATGAAATCGCTGGCGGATTGCTGGCTTCCAATATCGCCTTCAAATTAATAAAATCGCTGGTGGATTGCTGGCTTCAAACATTGAAATTAAAATTAATAAAATCGCTGTTGGATTGGTGGCTTCAAATATTGCCTTCCAAATTAATAAAATTGCTGATGTTTTGCTGGGTTCGAATATCGCCTTCAAAATTAATAATCCGCCCGTTTCGATTCTCCAGCTTTACTTCGATTCAACTTTTCCTTTACTTCTGTCTCGAAATTTCACATTCTCACGTACTTGACACTCTTCGAGATCATCTTCGACAAAATCGCCGGAACTCTCCCTCTCAGAAGTTTTCCCTCTCTTTTCTTATTTCGGATTCCAAAATCGCCTGACAGCGTGGTTTTGCACTCAATTATTGTCCTGAAGCAGTGTTCATTTGTAGCCTTCTTCAAAGACTCCTGGCGGCACCTAGTTTCTCAGATCTGCATCTATACATTTTCGCTTACACACTTCGCTATTCTTTTACTACGCCCTAGATTACAACTTAACTCTACACCTACGTCCATGTTCACAACTTACTTCGGAATCTATTCTAAAAGTACATTTCTGCTCTATCACGCATTATGCCAATCAGATGTTTGGTTGACAATTCTTCTGACAGTTCTCAATATTTAATTACATCAATTTGAAGAGTCTCTACATGTTTACCTTCCCGCTTAACTTAATATACCTTTTCAACCAACGGCGTAGGCGAAGCAAAGCATAGGATGAGGATTTATCTGAATTATTGAATTGTGATAAATTTGCGTGGTATCATATTGTTTGTTTATTCATTGTGTGCAAAGTTCCAATGGACGTGAGGGAAGTATCCCATTTAACTAGTCTTGTCGTTTTCTTTGTTTGTTACTTATTTATATTTTGAATTATTTCATTCTTTGACCAGCTTATAATTCCGCATTGATTCATTACTGAGTTTGTATTTATTATACCTAACCAAGTGATGGCATGCGCCTATGTGGACATCGGGGCCTTTAGGAGCGTATAATTGACCAGCTTCTTAGGTCTCCATGTATATGTGGACCGTGCTTGGCAACATTATCCTGTTTATTTACTTACATTTTACATTTTTTTGTTATATTTGTTTTAGTTTTATTTACATTGTTTTCTTTTAGGAGCGTTTTATTTTGTTTTCTTCATACAATCTTTTTTGCTCACCCAGTTGTCGAAATGGATTACTATACATTACTCTGCTTGAACTCGCAATAAGCCACGCTAGAGCTGCTGACTACTCCCTTGAGGGTTAATTGGATCTTTAACATCTTTAAAGCTTCAGAATTGCTAAATAGCGTATCTAACGTTTATTGTTGAGACGTACAAGAGAATCTGGATGATATATATATATATATATATATATATATATATGCTTTAAATGCCTTTTGATATTCGCCGTGCTAGATTTATGAGCGGCACATTTCGAGCGACAATTGTACAGATTGTAGGACTCTTAGAAAGTTTTGATACGGACTAGTTAGCAGGAACTCACAAGACTTTCACTCACGAAAGTAATATTGATACTTATGGCTGGCACTCAAGGAAGATGTTTCGAAGAATTGAGTAGCATACCAAGAGCTCTGATCATCCAAGACGTCTGTATTTCCGTGGGAATAAAGAATATATTACTACGCGATTTTAAATGGAAGTACTTTACTCTGATGATTCTCAGGTGTAACAGAACGTCTGTTACAATGAAATCTCAAACTTACTACTAATTTTAAGTTTTCCAAGAAAATGTCACCCCGATTGAGTTTTAGGAACACGCCATGAGCTTTGTTTTATATTGGGTACCGAGCACGGCTGGTGATAACCAACGAGGCAAAATAGCGGCCAAGCGGTAAAATTGTTGCAGCTTGTGAACGAGTGGGACCCACAGCTTGGAAAAGTAGCATTCAAGGAAGTCCTTTTCAGGCCAGGATAGACGAGAATAAAATTAAAATAGCGGAAAGCATTGCATCTTGCGCTTATGACGACACTACAAAGCGAAAAGTCCGGCATGGAATACAGACAAAGATTTGGGATTTGGGGAGAGAAAAGTATACCCATATTGGTGGAGCCATTCGCGATACAATTATGGGAGAAGAATTTGTTCACAGCTTAGAACAGTTCGGTATTTCATAATGAAAGTGTTGAAGGATTTAGTAAGGGTAGGAGGCAAGCGGAATATAAAGGGTAAAGTGGAAGTAGGCTGAAGGGTGAGTGTGCATTTGTAAGAACGCCAATGCAACAGCCTATTCTGTAAAAAAATCCTGATTACTCGCATGGGCAAACAGAGCCGTGCAAATTTTTCAGACGACCTGCATGGAACCATAAAACAATTACAGTCGATGGCGATCTCAGGGGACCTCGATGCAAAAGGTTATGACCCGGGAATCGGGGGACCCAACCACAGAAATGTCCAACAAATTCCGTCCAATTTCAGAAGAAATTCGATGAGCGGAGCTTAACATGAGCCGGAAAATATGGAAGGGATATAAAAAGGTAACGAAGTGGATCCAAAGTAAGGTAAATCTATAAAATAAAAGGTACGAAGGTAAGGAAATGTCTTTAAAAAAAGAGAGAGCAATTGAATTATGGAAATTTGAAAAATTTAAAATAAAGAGAGATTTTAAAAGAATAAAATTGAATAAATAGGAAGAAATATTAATAGAGAAAAAACAAAACAAGAAAGAAAAAGCTAGAAGAATACGAAACGTATGAAGAAAATTAATATATGTTTAAAATTAGATATGGAAAGCTAGAAAGCAGGCACAAGAAAGATAAAAAAAAAACAAAAAAGTAATGAAAATAAAGGAAAAGAATATGTGAAAAATGTTGATTAAGAGGTTTTTAAAGATAAGAGTCAAGAAAAAATTGAAAAGTTAATAGGAATAGTAGATTTAAGGAGAAGTTGAAAAAAAAAATATATATAATAAGAGTTTAAAAAAAAGCTAAAAATGAAGCAAGAGTTATAAGAAAAGATTTAAAACATATGTTGTTATGGACCAATATACGGAGGATTCTTCCAACAGCCAAAGGCACATCTGGTAAAATAATCAGCGATTGCTAAACAATCACTTTTTATTTATTTTTCCCGCGGACGGGAATCGAACCTACACTTGTTAGAATCGGTCAATGATGGAGAAATAAGAATTTTAAGAACTTTTATTTTTAATGATTCTAAATCAAATTTATAAATACAAGAAGAAAAAACAACCGCCTCGTCCGGGATATGAAACCGGGACCTTCCGCTTGCCGGGCGACTGCTCTTACCACTGAGCTAACGAGACAGATGATTTTCCTTCTTGCATTTATCAAATTTGTAACTAGCCTACTAAGCCACGTTTTGCTTTCAGCTGGCATTAACCAGTAACGATGAAAGCGCACAAATAAATTGTAAATTCAATTTTTTATTTATTTTTCCCGCGGACGGGAATCGAACCTACACTTGTTAGAATCGGTCAATGATGGAGAAATAAGAATTTTAAGAACTTTTATTTTTAATGATTCTAAATCAAATTTATAAATACAAGAAGAAAAAACAACCGCCTCGTCCGGGATTTGAAACCGGGACCTTCCGCTTGCCGGGCGACTGCTCTTACCACTGAGCTAACGAGACAGATGATTTTCCTTCTTGCATTTATCAAATTTGTAACTAGCCTACTAAGCCACGTTTTGCTTTCAGATTTAGAATCATTAAAAATAAAAGTTCTTAAAATTCTTATTTCTCCATCATTGACCGATTCTAACAAGTGTAGGTTCGATTCCCGTCCGCGGGAAAATAAATAAAAAATTGAATTTACAATTTATTTGTGCGCTTTCATCGTTACTGGTTAATGCCAGCTGAAAGCAAAACGTGGCTTAGTAGGCTAGTTACAAATTTGATAAAGGCAAGAAGGAAAATCATCTGTCTCGTTAGCTCAGTGGTAAGAGCAGTCGCCCGGCAAGCGGAAGGTCCCGGTTTCAAATCCCGGACGAGGCGGTTGTTTTTTCTTCTTGTATTTATAAATTTGATTTAGAATCATTAAAAATAAAAGTTCTTAAAATTCTTAAACAATCACCTCGCATGGAATTGTTTTGCAACCGTAGAATATTTTGCTGATTAGCCCAACAGCTGGTGGCGATGAGCGCTTAGTGGAGCAATCGACGATTACAATAATAATTAACCTCGCACGGTAATTATTATGTAAGGCGATTGTTTAGTACTTAGCAATTCAGGTGCTGCAACCGGTATAGCAAACGACAAGGTTGTGCCGTTTGTTTACATCCACGTTGTGAGCAAAGAAAGCTTGCTTCCGAATAATCAGTCACGGGTTAGTTTCAGGCATAGTGGTGTCAAATGTCCCCTCGGTTTGGAATACTAAAAACGTGTTTAGATAGGTCAGGGAAAGTAATAAAGTGTAAAGAGTTTTCAATTATTTCGAGCGTGCTTATTTATTCGCAAGTCTTAATCGTTTTTCAGCTTATTAACTGAGAGTTTGAATGATACGATTGTATTGGGACACGACAATTGGCGCAGCCGGAAAAAGTTAAAGTGAGTTTTTGTTTAAATTGGGTACATGTAATGTGAAAGTATTTAATTGCATATTTTATCTTTTGTTTTGTTTGGTTTCTAGGTACAGAAAAAAAAATTTATTGGTGGCTTTTATTTTCATGTGATCGATTTTCATTGTTTTTAGTTAAGCTGTGGATACATTTTTTTTATTATTATTACTTGGTGCATTCATAGATAATAATTAGATAATAATTTCAGTGGAGTGTAATTAAGTCTCGTTTTTGTAGGGGTGTTAATCGTAGCCGCGGGTATACTGAGTATGGTAGTAATTCAGTCACACCAGAACACACAATGAGCAAAGCTATATTAGCTACTCCGACACACACACTTGGAGCAAAGCTATATTAGCTACTCCAGCACACACTAGGAGGAAAGCTATATTAGCTACTCCAATCATCGGTTATACATACACGTACATACAACAAACGCGCCGTGCCCTGAACTATCTTCAAGTAAGGTGCTCATAGGAGAGTACTCGTTACACGGTAAAGTTCCAAAAATTCAAATGTTTTGCGGTTCGTGTTTAAAGTAATTCGTTTGGCCTGCGAAAAGCGACCTTTGAAGTGTAAAGTGACAGTATATTACGAAATCATGTGATTCATTAGTGTAGATGTCAGTAGGGAGAAGCAACGTCCCGACGAGAGAGGAACTATTGCGATTTCGAGAACAGGAGGAAAAATTGGAAAATAAATCACAAGAGTTGAAAGAGTGCCAAGATAAATTAAAAGGGTATGAACAAGACTGGCAATATATCGGAGAACGCCCAATAACTGAACTTAAGAACCGATTGCCAAGTGAGGAATTAGAAGCTGTACTTGAAGAACTGAATACTTGCACTCGGACAAATACTAAGGGGGAGACACTTGATTTATTAGTTACAGCTACTTTCGACGTTATCCACAAAGGAGAGAATTCGTTGGAACAAGCAGCAGTTGAAGGCTAAAAGGAAAATCAGGCTCTAATAAAGAAAGTAAAAGTTCTGAAACAGCAGTTGCTAGAAGCAGAGAACTTAACCGAAGAATTAGAGAAGGAAGTAGAACTTGGTCCAAATACACAGGAAAAGGAAAAAGGCGCTGAGTCACAGAAAAGTTGTGTACGAAGAAGGCTGTTATTCTTGGAGGCAAAACAACGTGGAAGTGTTAAAACAGCTAAAAACCAGTGTTCAATACCGAAGTCAGTTGCAGATCAAAGGCCGAATAAAAACATAGAGAGTCATACGGAAAAATCAACATCAAACGGACAACAAGACAACATAGTTGATGCACATGACAAAATCATGGATATGGTGTCCAAATATGTCCCAATGTTTTCGGGGGAAAGGTCGCCAAAGCCAGCAAAGGAAGTGCACCGCTTCCTAAACTGCTGCAAAGATCTTTACGATCGTCTTAAGGCCGAAGAACAAGATATCTTCATGAAATGTGTAAGAATCGGTTGATGGACGATGTATACTATCTGGTAAGTTCAGAGGAGCCAAAAGATTTTGCGGCATTGCAGCAGACCATTAAAACTGCTTATATGGCTAAAAAATCCTACAACGAATTGAGAACGGAAATGATAGCGTGCAGACAAAGACCCGGACACCACATTAGGGAATATGCGAACAGATTGAAGGATTTGTTGAATCAAATTAAAACGGCAGTTGCAGCTAAGTATCCAGGTAAGGACGGGGGTTTGATTTCAGAGTTGGAAGCTGATGCAGTAGCCACATTCAAAGCAGGCGTGATGAACCGGACTACGCAAGTATACCTAACAAGCCGAAAATTGCAATCTTTGGACGAAGCACGGGAAGAGGAAGATTACTTCGAGAGAGACGCTAGGCGACTGGTAAGAGAACCAGGAATGCTTAACTATAACGGGGAAGGCATTAGATGAGGTCCACCGAACAAGTTGGAGTACGGGCAGGGTTGACAAAGACGAGAACAAACGGAAAACAGCCCCACCAAGAAAAGGGCCAGCTTCGTCAGGGATGTTCAGGAACACCTCAGCCCAGCTAAAGCAGCCCAGAAATATCAAGTGCTTCCAGTGCGGCAGGCAGGGGCAGAAAGCCGTCCCCTTATTGTATGAAATGTCGGATATATGGATAAGAAGCGACAGAGTGTGGGAAACAACAGGTAAGGCTTATAAAGACACATGTTAGCAGCCCATGGGTAAATCAGGCAGTGGCTGTAGT
>OZ005740.1:74292339-74407618 GCA_963930735.1 Dioctria linearis | reverse complement strand
GTGGACGACAAATTTCTCTCAAAGTTGTTAGTCGCCAATAGTTGTAAGTGACTGTACCTAATAGCAAAACAGTCGAGCTCGAATTCCTGTGTGGGTGCCCCGTGCCCACTACACACCCTATGTATAATGTGCACACGATACACGACTGTAGGTCAGTCTCTTAGTGTGTGGCTGTCAGCTTTATGTTTACTATCTGAAGTAAGCTAAGTAGGCATGCCGGTCGAGTAGTTTTCGCAGCCGATAATTTAATTTAATCAACGCGTAGTGCAGTTCGTGAGTCTGTTAAAAGACTTCAATTAAATTCTATTCCGATAAGTGCGTGATACAGGTGCAGAAGTTTGAAAAACTTAATGCCCTTGTTTGTGTTTCGTGTTAGTGTAGTGCAGCGCTAGGGCACCTGAAAATGAATGTCTCGACTGGAACCTACAGCGAGGGATTGGGAGATATTGGACAACGATCAGCCAGCAATTTAGGTAAATTCAAGCCTAACAACTATGGTGAGTACCCAAAGTTTTATTTTATCAAGTTAAATGGTGATTGTTATTGTGCTATTAAGTAGGTTATGTTCTATTTGTTTTTATTGCGTATGCGTCGATGTGGTACGATGCGTTGGTAAGGCGCCTGTAATAATTATGTCATGCTAGTTGCAAGGCATGAGAGTAAATGGTAGTGAGATGACGTGAGACTTTTACGTGGCTAGATTTCTACCAGCGCTAACTCGCATAGATTTTATCGCATGCGATAAATTTGGCTGAGTTTATAAAATACCTGGCCAGCTGAGATATCTTATCTCTAATATCTTTTGCCAGTAGGAAGAAATATAGAATTTGCCTCTTATTATTTTATTTTCTTCGTTTCAAATAATAACACTGCTATAATTTATGGCAGTTTTAATGCTGTGCGTAAATTCTTATAAATAGCTCCCAATAGACAAGAGCGGAATTTTAAACACTAATGGCAATTTTACATGCAAAAAAAAGTAAAAAAAATGCAAATAAAAAAAAATAAAAAAAACTTACAAAATTTCGATTAAGCAGCCAGTTTATTTCAGTCCTTATATTATTTCTAACAATGTTATTTCCATTCAAGAATCTTTAGTTCTTCGTGAAACTTTTATTTTATTTTCTTGATACACAAGTCCAAATGAAATATCACTTTAACTACATCGACAATTTATTTCTAGATTCCATTGATAAATAAAATTCAACTTTTAAAATTTTAATTACAAGAATTTAATTTTTCCTTCAACTTTTTAGATACCGTGCACATGCAAGTCAGATTCGTAGAGTGGAGGTCATCGACTGTGTCATGACCTTTTTCGATGCTCAACAAGGTCATAGAGAGGAAGTTCAATTCGCCGTGGGAAATTTTTTGGTTGATGCGTTCGCATTTCAGAGATAAGTGTCTTTGCTTTTAATGCGGTTTCCCATTTGTAACTTTTCCTTTTTTTCAGGTTTTCCGTAGGAAAAATTACGCAACACTGCCCCCGTTGTAAAAGAAGGAGCTGTCCTCAGCTCATAGTCTCCCTTTCTTTCAAAGAGGAAAGGATGTCGTCTTCCAGCAGCAGGAAAGTCGGACGTCGTCATGCGGTCATCGCCTGGTTTACATTCAATATGAAAGAAATACAAAATTAGTAAGTATAAAACACAAATATCTAAAGATGCCAGGTGACGGTTAGCCACTTTTATTTTATCGTTTTAGGAATTTATTATCCATGGAGTTGGTCTATGTCACGGTTAGAGAATCTGGATCCGTTTCGCCATGGTCATAGTAGTAGTAGAGCCTAAGGCATTTCCTCCTCTTTGACTCGATGACTTATGCGGAGAGGTTACTTAGAGGGCGCCTCTAACTCGCCCTTGTAAGGATGCATTTTTTTGTTTTTTTTTTTAATTGCTAGGACTAGATTCTAAGTCAGAATTACTTATTACCATTTCTTTATTCAAATTTTAGTTTAACTTTAAATAATTCATTCGTTTTCAGCATCTTAATTCTAAGTTTCATAACTTTAAGTTTGATTTTCTTCGTAATTCCTTATGCTTAAATTAATTTTCTTTCAGCTAATTCTAAGTACTAGTCTAGTTAGTGTTAATTTTTTACTATAAGTTTTTCATGTTTCAAATTCAATTCACATAAATTAACTTTATTATCCATTCGCTTCTTTTTCAGTTTTTTGAAACTAGTTTCTATTTCAGGAATACTTTTCAAGCCATAGTTTCACAATTCTTAATTACTATTCGCATACTTAATTCTTTTAGTTTACTTCCACATCAATCAGTTAGATTGATCTTAATCTTACTGTTTTTTTTTATATTAGCAATTTGATATTAGCAATTCTTCTTCTCTCCTTCAAGATTTTCAATTTTTTACCTCGGGTTCTTTGTATTCAGCTAATCGATTTCTGTGTACAACTAGAGTTTTCGGAGATTTGTCCTTTCTGATTCTGTATACCACATCACTTAGCACCTCAGTGATTATATAGGGGACTTCCCAATCCCTCTGTAATTTAGGACATTTGCCTTTTTTCCTTTTTGGAGCATATAGCCACAATTTATTATCTTGCATGAGTGCGTTAGCTCGAGCCGTTAGGTCATATCTATCCTTCATTCGTCTGGTGCAAGTTTTTAGATTATCACGTACTTGTATATAGACTTCCTGTAATTTGTTTCTCAGATTAACCATGTATTCTGATGCTTCTAAGTTAATATTAGGTGCTTGCCCCATGCATAAATCTGCTGGTAGTCGAAGCTCTCGTCCCAAGGTCATCATTGAAGGTGTCTGACGGGTACTTTCATGTACTGCTAAGCGGTAGGAAAGTAATAGCATAGGCAAGTAATCGTCCCAATCTCGTTGATGATCGTCTACAAATTTCGCTAAGTAATTCAGTAGCGTTCGGTTGAACCTTTCCACCATGCCATCTGATTGTGGATGTAATGCTGTCGTTCTTGTCTTCTCTATACCCAATATTTTCAGGACTTCTCGGAAGACATTTGATTCAAAATTCTTGCCCTGGTCTGAGTGAAGATGTAGTGGCATTCCGAAGCGAGAGAAAACATGTTGAATAAGAGCATCAGCTACTTTTTCGGCTGTTTGATCGGGAACTGGGATGGCTTCAGGCCATTTAGTAAAATAATCCATTACTACGATGATGTATTTGTTTTCCCGTGTAGTTAATGGAAGTGGCCCAAGTATGTCCACTGCTAATCGTACAAACGGAGCCCCAACGGGTATACAGCTGCAGTTTAGCTCTCGTCTTTCTATTCGGCCCTTTTCTTTGTCGACAGACCTCACAGCGCTCGCACCAATCTCGAACATCATCTGAACAGCCTACCCAGTAATATCTTGCCTTGATTTTAGCCAGGGTTCGATCGACTCCTAAGTGACCTCCTGCAGGGCTGTCATGTAGTAACTTAAAAACTTCTTCCCTTAAGGACTCTGGAAGTAGTATTTGATTATGAGTCCCATTCGAATTAGTGCAGATCCGGTATAAAGTGTTGTCCTGCATGACCAGCGATGAATACATAGTCCAATAGGCCTATTATGAGTCCCATTCGAATTAGTGCAGATCCGGTATAAAGTGTTGTCCTGCATGACCAGCGATGAATACATAGTCCAATAGGCCTTAAGGACTGGATCTAAAGGGCTTATATCTTCCCGAGATGGCGCTTGTCCTTGATTGAGCCATTGTCGTACAACATTAAGATATTGATCCATTTCTTGGTAGTGACTAATGTCCTGCTCGATTGTAGTTACACGAATTGTGATCAGGTGTTTCTCTTCCAGGCGTGAGCAATATCGACAATCGAATTCTGAGCAAGGTCTTCTGCTTAAGGCGTCAGCGTTGCCATGTTTATTTCCTGGCCGATGTTGAATGTCGAAGTTATACTCTTGCAAACTTTCAATCCATCTTGCAATCTGTCCTTCGGGCTCCTTGGACTGCATGAGCCAACGTAGTGAAGCGTGATCGGTGCGTAGCAAAAAATGGCGTCCAAGCAAGTAGGGCTGGAAATGTGCAACTGCTTTAACGACCGCAAGAAGCTCTTTTCTAGTTACGCAGTAGTTCTTTTCCTGGCGATTTAATGTTTTGCTATAGAACTCAATTACTCGTTCTTCACCTTCTTGTACTTGAGACAGTACTGCACCCCAAGCAAATTGGCTTGCATCAGTATCAACAATAAAGAGTCCATCCTCGTTAGGCTGTGAAAGTATGGGAGATGTAGTCAGCTTTTGTTTTAAAGAACTAAACGCCTCTTCGCAGTCTTCGTCCCACTTGAATTTAGAGTTCTTCTCCGTTAGTCTGGTCAAAGGTTTGGCTATCTTTGAAAAATCTTTAATGAATCGTCGGTATTATGCGCAGAGGCCAAGAAATGATTGGACATCCTGTTTGTAGTTTGGTCTTGGCCATTGCTGCACTGTGCTGACTTTTTCAGGATCAGCTGAGATTCCAGCGGCTGATACAATATGTCCAAGAAATTTACTTCTCTGCGACATAGGTGGCATTTAGTTGGCGATAGTTTCAGCCCAGCAGATTTGAGCCTCTCGAAAACGATGGATAAATTGTTGACGAGCTCACTAAATCTTTTACCATGGACGATTATATCGTCAAGTTATACCAAGCAGATGGTAAAAGGTATGCCTTCCAGGACAAGTTCCATCAAACGCTGGAATGTAGCAGGAGCGTTAGTAAGTCCAAATGGCATTACATTGAACTCCCAGAGCCCGCTACCGATAGTGAAGGCGGTTTTCTCCTGATAAGATGAATGCATCTTTACCTGCCAATATCCTGATTGCAGGTCGAGTGTTGCAAACCAGGTAGATTCACCAAATGCTTCTAAAGTTAGATCGATCCTTGGCAGGGGATAGGAGTCTTTCCTGTGGCTTCGTTGAGGCGCCTATAGTCCACACAGAATCTTAGTGATCCATCTTTCTTGCGAACGAGCACTACAGGAGAGCTCCATGGGCTTTTAGATGGTTGCACAATTCCTTGATTTATCATCTGCTGGAGAATTACTTCAGCTTCAGCTCTTCTTGACAAGGGGATCCTTCGAGGTGGCTGTTTCACTGGCATCGCATTTCCCGTGTCAATTCGATGTTGTAGGAGCGAGGTACGACCCAGATCATCTGGTGATGATGAGAAGACTTCACAGTTACTGGCCAATAGCATCCACAACTGCGTTTTGGCAGCCCCAGATAGATCTGCGGAGCTTCTCTCAAAGAGATCTAAAAATTCTGGTGAGTGTTCCTGAGTGCTAGTTTGCTCACAGAATATCACTTTCGGGTTACTTTCCACATATGCTATGCCAGTTGAAGCAGGGATATCGATAGTATGTGTAGTGGTATTAGATACTCGGACGAAAATACTGCCACTCTCAATTTTTCCCAACGTGCAAACAACATCCAGTCCTGTAGGTATAGACTCAGACTGCGTGAGTAGGATGTCGCCATCTTTCAGGAGTGCAGTAGTGAGCCTTATTAGATAATCTGAGCTAGGCGATAGCTGTATGTCGCTTGTAGTATATGCTGTAATGGGTTGTTTAATGTGCTGCTCCAACTCAATTAACTCTTCAGCTATAGATATTTGGCATTGTCTAAGGTCTAAACGACATTCGTATTTTACGAGAAAGTCCATGCATAGAATACCGTCGTCGAAAATTTCTGCCACAAAAAAGGAGTGTCGAGTGAAGAAATTTTCAATTTCGAGGTGGATTTCAGCGAGGCCAATTACGGGTATGGTTTCACCACTTACACTTTTAATCAAAGTATTAGTCTCGAGTACGCGTTGCTTTCTGTCAGAATTTTGTAAAATTCGAGGATTCAGGATACTCTGAGTAGCACCTGTATCTATAATTAATCGACACTGTACTCCAATAACGCGGACAGTGAACCATAAATGGTGACTGTCGTTGGCTACATTCACTAAGATTGTGGTTGGACGTGGGGCTTCTAGAGCCACTGACCTTTGCCCCTTTAAGTCAGCGGATTCTAGTTTAAATCTCGACGATTTTTAATTGCGGTAGGATGGATGTCAACCGGCGAGCTTCTTCTTACATTAGTGCTATCGGGATACTGCTTTTGATGTTTAGAATATGGTGCTGTCCTTCTATTAAGCGCCTTGTTTGACTGAGTATGTACTCTCTCTGAAGCATACTTGGTCCGCGTAGTATGGTGTTTAGTACCAGATGCTTGGTTAATTATTTGCTCGTCGCGTGAGTTCTCGTGAGCAATAAATGTCGAATTTTTAGGAGCTTTGTGTTGAAAAATTGTTGCTGAAGGTCTTTGCGGTGATTTAGAAAACGCTGCTGATGAAACAGTTTGAGGTCGCTTTACATTAACAGGTTTGGGTGTTTTCTGAGTAGGTACTACATCGAATTCCACTTCTTCATCTTTAAACAGTACAGGTCTGGATTTCAGAATATTACTCGCGTGTACAAAAACTTCTGCTCCCGTGTCTTTTCGTTTGATGAATCCATAACCCTTATCGTAGCTGTACCATTCAACGCAGCCGGCTATCTTCCTCTCTACAGGCTTAAGAGGTGTATTTATATCCTTGGCATATCTACTCGGTGAAGTTTTATTATGTGAGTCAGCTTGGCAAGCTGCTCTAAATCGATTGTCTGGAGAGTAGTACTTGGAGCTCCTTTCTTGGCCTATTCGGTGCTCCTTCAGAACAGGCGACGTTCGTTTCCCGACTGCTGGGATTTAGTTTGTCCCCCTGGTCTTAAATCTTGACGCCCTGGAGGGTTTGTGATCGCTGCTTTGGCAGCCTTAATATGTCGACGACTCAGATTGGAAGCATCTCTATTAGCTTCAACTTTTATTGCCTGAGATAAGGCAGCTTCGAGTGTATCTGGATCAGCATCACGTACACGT
Organism: Dioctria linearis; assembly: GCA_963930735.1. NCBI lineage: Eukaryota > Metazoa > Arthropoda > Insecta > Diptera > Asilidae > Dioctria > Dioctria linearis. The sequence goes on along the minus strand of OZ005740.1, from coordinate 74,400,751 downwards.
CGTTGTGTATCTAGATCTGCGATCCCATCAAGAAACTGATTCAGAGCTATACGATTTCTGGCGCGTTCTGGGCAGTCACCAAATGCTAGGTAGACTAGTCGTTGCACATCCGTAGCAAATTCATTCAGACTCTCATTATTTCTTTGAATACGCCCTTTTAATTGACTATGGGCCACAGACAGCTGACGTTCGTCACTAAACCGCTCATTCATAGCCGCATCGAGCTGGTCAAAGTTGTCCTGTATTTGCTGTGGTAGTGTATCAAAGAAACACTGCGCTGTACCACGAAGGTAAGGTGCTATATAGAGAGCCTTGAGCTCAGACGACCATCCATTTGCTCGAGAAACAGCTTCAAAATGTCTCCTATAAATATTCCACGGTTCTTTTCCATCGTAGTCTCTCGGAAAGAGACGTATTCGAGCAGGTTCTGTGTGTGGTGTACCGTGACAGGGCACTACGGTGGCAGGCAGATGATTATCCCGGTTAATAACTGGTGAATTTGCTTCACTACTGCAGGGCACTTGATTAGTCACCGGCATATTAGCAGGACTTCTTGCTGATCTCTGTGATTTGGTCATAGGTGACTGAGTGGATTCTGACGTGATCCTCTCAGGAGCCGACATGCCGACAGCAAGGGAATTACATGCGTTAGATGAAGGTCTTTGGAAATGATTCGAAGTAGGCTGGTGGAAAGGCGAAGAGTTTCGTGCTTGCGAGCTTTGAGCAAGTCCCGTGAGAGTAGAAGAGATTGGTCCTTGTAAAGGCAAATCATCGATATGATCCTTGACTACAGGTGAAGCGATAGCTTCCTCATATCTAGTTTGATTTCCGTTTGAAACTACATCTTGTATGGCATTAGACTGATTCGGGATATCTGGAGTTACAGGAGTAGGCTGATTAGCTAAGTCACTGATGGCATGCCTAACGGCTTCTTCGTGCGAAATTTCTACTTTGCGTAGTCTATCAGACAGATCTTGCATGCGACTAGTCATTTGTTGCATTTGCTGGCCCAAAGCAACAAGTAAAGAGTCACTTCGTGTCGAAGTACTCATCCTTAGATCTGTAGTGCCGTTCAGGTCTCCAGAATTGACAACTTTGTCTGGTTTGTTTACTTCAGCGGGTTCAAACAATGACCTTTCCAGTGCTGAGAATTGGTTCCACATAATTTAATAAAACAAAAACAATTCTAAAGCATATATGTATGTCTTATTTTCAAATAATAATAGCCGAGCGGAGCTAAAAATAGTAGGTGGGGATCTTTTTTCAAAGAATTAAAGAACCCCACACTTGACACCAATGTTACCTTTTTTTTTGTTTTTTTATTATTCAAAATTGTCTGACAAAAATATAGCCTCAGGAAAGTGGACGGCAAATTTCTCTCAAAGTTGTTAGTCGCCAATAGTTGTAACTGATTGTACCTAATAGCAAAACAGTCGAGCTCGAATTCCTGTGTGGGTGCCCCGTGCCCACTACACACCCTATGTATAATGTGCACACGATACACGACTGTAGGTCAGTCTCTTAGTGTGTGGCTGTCAGCTTTATGTTTACTATCTGAAGTAAGCTAAGTAGGCATGTCGGTCGAGTAGTTTTCGCAGCCGATAATTTAATTTAATCAACGCGTAGTGCAGTGCGTAAGTCTGTTAAAAGACTTCAATTAAATTCTATTCCGATAAGTGCGTGATACAGGTGCAGAAGTTTGAAAAACTTAATGCCCTTGTTTGTGTTTCGTGTTAGTGTAGTGCAGCGCTAGGGCACCTGAAAATGAATGTCTCGACTGGAACCTACAGCGAGGGATTGGGAGATATTGGACAACGATCAGCCAGCAATTTAGGTAAATTCAAGCCTGACAACTATGGTGAGTACCCAAAGTTTTATTTTATCAAGTTAAATGGTGATTGTTATTGTGCTATTAAGTAGGTTATGTTCTATTTGTTTTTATTGCGTATGCGTCGATGTGGTACGATGCGTTGGTAAGGCGCCTGTAATAATTATGTCATGCTAGTTGCAAGGCATGAGAGTAAATGGTAGTGAGATGACGTGAGACTTTTACGTGGCTAGATTTCTACCAGCGCTAACTCGCATAGATTTTATCGCATTCGATAAATTTGGCTGAGTTTATAAAATACCTGGCCAGCTGAGATATCTTATCTCTAATATCTTTTGCCAGTAGGAAGAAATATAGAATTTGCCTCTTATTATTTTATTTTCTTCGTTTTAAATAATAACACTGCTATAATTTATGGCAGTTTTAATGCTGTGCGTAAATTCTTATAAATAGCTCCCAATAGACAAGAGCGGAATTTTAAACACTAATGGCAATTTTACATGCAAAAAAAGTAAAAAAAATGCAAATAAAAAAAAATAAAAAAACTTACAAAATTTCGATTAAGCAGCCAGTTTATTTCAGTCCTTATATTATTTCTAACAATGTTATTTCCATTCAAGAATCTTTAGTTCTTCGTGAAACTTTTATTTTATTTTCTTGATACACAAGTCCAAATGAAATATCACTTTAACTACATCGACAATTTATTTCTAGATTCCATTGATAAATAAAATTCAACTTTTAAAATTTTAATTACAAGAATTTAATTTTTCCTTCAACTTTTTAGATACCGTGCACATGCAAGTCAGATTCGTAGAGTGGAGGTCATCACTGTGTCATGACCTTTTTCGATGCTCGACAAGGTCATAGAGAGGAAGTTCAATACGCCGTGGGAAATTTTTTAGTTGATGCGTTCGCATTTCAGAGATAAGTGTCTTTGCTTTTAATGCTGTTTCCCATTTGTAACTTTTCCTTTTTTTCAGGTTTTCCGTAGGAAAAATTACGCAACAATATATATATTATGGCAGAGTATGCCGCTGTTTAGGTAATCCTTTGGGCAGAGTATGCCGCTCTATATATTTACTGGCAGAGTATGCCGATCTTAGGGTGAGGAATAAAGAAACACCTTGATGAATGATTTACTTCTGAATTTTAATCAATTGTCACAGGTTATTTATACACGTGACTTCCCTATACAGTGCTTATAAAAAGGTGGGGATTATTGCAGAATTGCAATAATTGAATTAAACATATTTTCTTGTGTCAGCTTATCTGATCGCAAGTCATTTGAATTTTCGTCTAAAGCGATGACCTTGGGTATGAATATTTTACCAATCAAGAATTATGCTTGCATAGTGGAATTTGCTTGCTTTACAAATTCTTCTTGGGGTCGTACAAACTTTGTTTATTTTAATTATTTTTCGGTTTGATTTTTGTTTGTAAGTATTGACAGTGGTCATGGCTTTACATCCTTACCCTTAAAAGAAAAAAAATTTTTTTCGTGTATGAAAGAATTTTTTTTTTTTGTTACATAAACTTATGTATATTATTAAATTAAACATATTCTAATTTATTTATGTAATTATAGTATACTGTTAATTATTTTCATTACAGGTTAATTACTTTGTTAATAGAGGTTTTTTTGCTAATTACTATTATTATTATTATTATTTTTTTGTTCTAACGTTACTATTACTAATATCTCCGTGATATATTATCCTATTATTTTTATGAACATGATGCCTTTTATTAATTATATTGAAATAATGCTTTACTTAAATTTACATTCTATTATTGTTGTTGTACACGTCTTTGGGTTTTTCCTTTATTAGGATTGTGGAGTTTACTCCTTTTCGTTTAATGATTTTAAATGGTCCGTCGTAAGGACTTTCATATTTCTTCCTGGAATTCATTCTCAAGTATACGTAATCGTTGACGTGAAATTCGAGGGGTTAGAGTTTTTATCTTTCGTTATTTTTCGCTCTTTTTTAGCTTCTTTTAATAGTTCCTTGCTTTTTTCATGAGCTCTATTTAGCCTTATTTCCAGTTCTAATTAATTTTTATATAGTTATTCTACAATATTTAACTATTTTATTAGATTACTTAGTCTTGAGTCTGAGCCGGTTTTTTTTTTATATCTGGTATGCCTCTGAGAACTTTGTTGATTCGTATTGTAGCGTTAGAATGTAATGTAAATATATATTCTCAGAGGTCCTAGTGTGTCAACTGAGATCTTTTCGCAACTACTGGTTGGTGTGTCCATTATCATTAGAGGTTCATTTGTGTACTTTTTTAATTTGTTCTTCGCACAGTTATCACACTTCTTTATGTGCCTCTTTATCATTTTGTAAAGGTTTCTCCATATGCGCCTTTGTTGCAGCGTTTAATTCCAGCGTGTCCACCATGCTTATTGTCATGGTACTCTTTTACTGATTCTTATTTTTTTTTTGATCATTTGTCCTTATGGGGGTTCATATAGTATTATCTTCAGTGGTGTTGCCTTACCAGATTTATCATTCTGCTGCAGCTTATTGAATTTCTTTTTTAAATTCATCGTCCTTTGCGAGTGCTAATTCTTAATATTATTCTCGATCATCTTTTGTATAGCTTCTCCATGGTGTAACCAGAGTTAAATGCAGGATTATCGCAGTACTGAACGGTTACCCCTTTCTTATATAATGCAGGCAAGCTTTTGTCTATCGCATTCTCTTGTGCGTACGCTGTATCAAATTGTATTTTCTTAATATTTCTTATGTCGGAGATGGATGTGTATTCCCATATATAGAATTGGCCTGACTCTATACTGTCTCTTTTCGCCATTCCGTTTTGCTGCTTTTTGCCATATTACATGTGATAATGTTTATTTCTCTTGGTATCATTTCTCAGAGTCCATTTTTATTCTTGACAGGGCATCTGCATTTGTATCTATTTTTCCCTGTTTTTACAGAATATCGAGATTATAATCCATGAGGATTTGATTAGACCTCATCATTATTGAAACATTCTTGTTGCAAAAGATTGCTCAATCTGCATTGTAACACTTACCGCCTCTATCGATGCCTTTGGTTAAGCTGACATAATGGTCGGCTTACTTAGTCTTCTTTCAAATATGTTTAGTTCTGTGATTATTTTCAACGTTCATTCTTTTTCGTTATTTATGTTTGTTATCCTTTAACTGGTTTTCTTGTGAATTTTTTATTTTCTATGGCATCCGAGTTTCTTCGCCAGAGACGTGGCGTATTCGTTTTCTGATTTGTCAACATTTTGAAATTGAGTTTACATTTAAATTAGCATGTCTAGTAATAAGTGTCTTCTTATGAACTTTACGTCTTATTTTCTTTAATTCAGTGAATGGATTCTTGTATATTTCCATTTATATTTTGTGTATCGTTTTTTTTTTAAACCCAAAGAAATCTCATAACGTACATATAAAAAAATTCGTATTAGATGTACTGATTTATTGCTAGATTTTAATCTACAAGACTATATTTAAATAATTTTACTATTCATATAACTGTTTATTTATTTATTTTATTCTGTCATTCTATATCTATTCAGAATCAATTTCAAGCTATTTATAGGAAATATGATGTGTTACATTAAAAACCCATTTTAAAAAATATTACAATTCTATCTCTAAAAGCTATCTATAAAACTATAAACATGAATGTAAAAAAAAAATTTATTTGTTAAAGCTATACTCCAGCTATATCTCTAGACGCTAGCTATAGTTGGTGTCTATGTATTTTTTCAGAAGTCTTCTTCCAACATAGCTTGCAGCTGTTATCAATATTACTATTATGACAATCGTCATAGCGGCTGGTACGTGCAATACGTCATGAATTGAAATTGTTTGCACTACCGGACTTGCGCTGCTGCTGCTGCGTTTTGGGTCACAATTACCTCTTTCGATTGCGGTTTTCCCATTTTAGTTGATTCAGCTTTTCTATTAGCTGTTTCTTTAAGCTTTTTTTTTTTTATTGAAATTGTTCTATAGTGCTCTGCTATCTGTTGGCGGAGCTTAATTGCTTACCGCCCATTTCTTCTTTTATGTGTATGGTTGATGTGTTTTCTTTTCTGATTTACTCGTTGGTTTGAGCTTTTCCTTGTACTGTGTTGTTGATATTAGCTTTGGTCTGGCAGCGGGGACTTTCTGCAGTGCTTCTTTTCTACATGGTATGTATTGTATACTGGAACATTTTCATTCTTTATTTCTGTGGGCGTGTATTTATTTTCAATTATAAGGCTTGGTGATAGCTTCTATTGTCTTTCATCCAATGTAGTTTCATTATTCTTCTCTTTTGTTTATTTTTGCAATCTTCTTCTGTTGGTATTTTGCATTCTTTTTCTGTTGCCCTTTCTTGGTGCATATTAGACGCCTTAGTGCTGTCTTCTTACGTACGGTAGGGTTGAAAATCTCTGCTGATGGTTCGTTTCGCAGGGTCGCCATGTAATAATATAATTGTTTCGGTTTCGTAAGATAATGAAGAGGCAGAGTGTTGCCATACTTATTATTGGATGGCTAAGAAGCCGCTGTATAATATTTATATTGATATTATTCCTCCGTAAATGTTGTTCACCCTTAAGGCTGGGTATTTGCCAATCTGTAAAAGTTATGGCAGAGTATGCCGCTGTTTTATTATTACTGGCAGGGTATGCCTATATATATATATTATGGCAGAGTATGCCGCTGTTTAGGTAATCCTTTGGGCAGAGTATGCCGCTCTATATATTTACTGGGTGAGAAATAAAGAAACACCTTGATAAATGATTTACTTCTGAATTTTAATCAATTGTCACAGGTTATTTATACAGGTGACTTCCCTATACAGTTCTTATACTAAGGTGGGGATTATTGCAGAATTGCAATAATTGAGTTAAACATATTTTGTTGTGTCAGCTTATCTGATCACAAGTCATTTGAATTTTCGTGTAAAGCGATGACCTCGGGTATGAATATTTTACCAATCAAGAATTATGCTTGCATAGTGGAATTTGCTTGCTTTGCAAATTCTTCTTGGGGTCGTCCAAACTTTGTTTATTTTAATTATTTTTCGGTTTGATTTTTGTTTGTAATTATTGACCGTGGTCATGGCTTTACAATATAAAGAAATAAGTAAAAAACGTCTTAATAAAGTTAGATCAAACTGATAAACTGCGTTTACATGGATGAAAGTTTAAATAATTAAAGAAAATCAAATTATGGTTACAAATACTGCTAAATTTCCCCTAATAAGGGCTATAAAAATGAAGTACACAGATCAATCTCCCTCTTATTTTTTGACAAGCGACAGAGCTCAGAGTAAGGCTTAAATTTTCAATTCTACGATTTTTTATTTTCATTTTCATCAATCAAGCGGTAAAGATTACTATGCGTGGACATTCCGGTAAATTACACTGCTTAGTAGCAAAATTTACTGCTCCACAATTGCTACAGCAACGTGTACAATAATTTAATTTGTTTTTTTTTTCAGATTTTCGGTGACCTTTTTTTGTTATTGTCCTTTTTTTTCATTTTTGTATGATATTGTTGCATTATTATTTTTTTGTCAATTTTTTTCTTTACTTTTGTCTTTTTTCTCTTTAATTTTTTGTTTTCCGATTTTAATTTTTCGTTAACTTTTCCAATTTCTATTAACGTAAATAAGTGCCAAATATTTTTCCAAAATTTCTGTTTGCTGTTTCTGTTCTGTTTCTTCAATTTTTTTTTTTTTTTTATATTTTTTTTCTTTGCTGTTGTTCTAGAATATTCAATTAGTTGGCAAAGCTAAGTTCGTTAGCAGTAAACGTAATGTTTCTACCTACATCCTATTTAGACGTTGCATTGCCATATGTATGCAAATATGCATGCATTTCTAAGTGAAAGGTGATCCCCCTGCAATGGTAATGCTCTTCAGGGTAAGCCATAGGCAATAACTTGTCTTACAATTCTCAACTGAAGAGACTATATCATCGCGAATGCAGCATGAGCTGCGCTGAGACTTCCTCGAGCAAGGACATAGTGAAGGTGCTGTAATGAAATTTATGCAAACGTATGCCAGCTATTGTGTCATATTCTATTCTTATCTCTTGACTGGTAGGTTATTTTTTAAAAATTACAACTGCTGCCGAGTGTGCCATGTATATCTGTTTCGTGATATCTTTATTACTAATTATGCAAGTTATTTCTCTTCTCAAAACAATTCAAGGTTTAGGAAATACATATTAAAAGCACTCCGCCCTTTGTGGAATGGAGAATTCTCAAATTCTCCGGTGTTATGCATTCACTGCATATCCTCGCTATATTTAAAAAAAAACAAATTATGGAAATCCATGCAATACTTACAGAGGAACCTAATTACCAAAGTCAATTCTTATTTTTTTTTATTGGGCTTTCAGATCCTGAGCTTACTCCTGCGAATTATTGCAGCTCCTAATATTGTCTTTATTTTTTTTTAATTTCCGTTAATCAGTTCCATTTCTACCCCGCACCCTCCCCGCCACATTTCCTCCACCTATCTTGTTCGCCCTGAGCTCCCATTTTTTTTATACCGCATATATTCTGCTTCTTCTCTCCATTCTCGCGTTATCCCGGAAAAACTCGAGAAAACCTACCCTCCTACATCCCTCAAAAACTACGCCTACAAAAAAGAAATTTCAATTTATTTCGACAGTAGAAGGTAATAGATAGATGTATGAAAAAAAGTCCAACCCTCTACAACAAAAAGTGATACCCTTAATCGTCCCAGGCGATTCGCACTTTATCACATTTCTTACGATTTCCCTAATTTTCCAACCATGTTAGTGAATTTGGAATGGAGAATTAGGGAATTTGGAATTCTAAGAAAACGAAGTTCTCATCTCCCAAATTTCCAAATTCTCCGTGTAACAGAATCCGGCCCCAGGAAGCCTTGTGTGCTAATGATGAGGTTTGATGATGTTATTGAACCAGCAGTAATGCTGTACTAATTTTATGCGCGCGATAGCTCTTCATCGAAGACTGTTCAGAGTGTTATTTGAAGACGATATAAATGAACACGGGGGTTTACATTTATATTGAACTATCCGCTGGCTATCAAAGGGTAACATTTTGAAGCAGTTTTTTCTTTTGAGAGTTCAGGTTATGGAAGTTTTAGAAGAAAAACAGAGAATGCCTGCTGATAAAGATCTACTTGAAAAGAGTCTTGTTTATGCGATCTTGCACTTCTAGTTGATATTACAAATTATTTCAGAATGCTTAACCTAAAGCTGCAGAGTAAGAACTGCTTGTTTCCAGCAATGGTTGATTTAGTCAACGAGCTCAGATCAAAATTAGTACTGTTTTCTACGAATTTAGACAAAAACAATTTAGACCACTTTGCTACGCTCGTGGATATGTCCTCTTATAGCAACAATATTCATTGACACCGTAATATACAGGTCAAAAATAAAATCACTGTCTGAATCTTTCCAGAAAAGGTTTCAGGATTTCCAGTCTGAGAAAGAAAGTACTTTGCTGCTAATGCACTGCTCTTCAATTACTTTTAACGAAATAGTTGAGTACCTAGAAAACTTACAACTAGAATTAACAGAGATTCAAAACAGCACATCTCTGAAGCAGCGGTTTTAGAATCGGTGAGCTTACAACCACAACTCTCGTCAGACGACTATGAATTTTTTTCTTGAAATTGGTATTAAAAGAAACTACCCAGAAATGCGTGACCTAACTTTGTAAATTGTATGCAGCTTTAGTTCAACATACGTATGTGAAAAGCTTTTTCAACGCTTATATACCTCAAATATAAATACCGCAACTTACTACTTCAAAAATCGCATGCATTATTTGAACGTGGCTCAGATTATCCCTAGACATTTTCAAGATATCCTGAATGCCGGAAGATTTGAGAGAACCTACCTACGATGCTTAGGGATACAGTAGTGAACTTGATTGGTTGTAGTTTTTATAGCTCGCCCGTCAATCGGTAATGTATTGAAAATATGGCCCACATGAAAAAACAGTTGAGCGGCCTTGGTATATAGGTAATTTAATTTATTTAACAATTGGAACACAACAACTTGGTTTTAATTCTATGCTTATGCTATTGCTTCGTTTTAATTTGAAATGGAATAGAAAACGCAATTTTTAGTTGGATATGATGTAAATTCCAAACGGTACAATATTTTATAGTACGCAGTAATTCTATACCTTATAGCGGTGGATAGGATTCAAAAATTCTATACACCTTAAAGCGGTGGATAGGATTCAGTAATTCTATACATCTTAAAGCAGTGGATAGGATCCAGTAATTCCATACACCTTAAAGCGGTGGATAGGATTCAGTAATTCCATACACCTTAAAGCGGTGGATAGGATTCAGTAATTCCATACACCTTAAAGCGGTGGATAGGATTCAGTAATTCTATACATCTTAAAGGAGGGGATAGGATCCAGTAATTCTATGCACGTCAAAGCGGTGGATAGGATCTGGTAATTATATACCCCTAAAACGGGTATAGGATCCAGGTATAAGAACAGCTATAAACGTTCCAGTGGTTTACAGTTCTTGAGGCTAAGGAGAATCCAATTGTGTAATTTAAAACAGTATCCAATTTGATCTCAATTTGACAGTTTTAAGGCACTATTTTGGTAAAATGGTACTTATAACTTACCAGCTACACACTTGAAGAGGTGTACAAATGTTTCAGAGATATGGAATACTATAAACGTTAGAGCGGTTTATAGCTCCAGATAGCTATAGCAACTCAAATTGTATAACTTAAAGCATTACACAATTGGTGGCAAAATAAGCACTCTAAAACACCGCTTCGCAGATTGGTAATGTACAACATTACCTATGACTGCTCAGAAAAGAATGCGGCCATCCGAGGATTTGTCCCGCTTATATAGCCATGTTGTTAGTTGAAAAGGCTGCGTAGAAGCCAAAAAAAAATATCTAGCGTAGTCCTGGCAACAATTCGTTACTGAATTTGATCTGAGTTGATGTACTACTATACAAATACTTATTATGAATGCAAAGACATAATTACTGTAAAAGAGTAAATTAAAAGAGCATCTAATCTATACAAATAATAAGGGAAACTATTTAAAATAAAAAAAAATGAAAATTTGAAATCGAAAGAAGCAACTGTACTATGTACTACAAAAGATAACCCAAAATGTAACCTCTTAAACATCCCGATGATCCCCATTCTGCACATCACGCACGATGCAATCTTCAATGAGCCCAATAGGCTTACTCTAATACAGTGTTATCGGCATGCAAGACTAACAAGGAGTACGTTCTCGAGCAAAAAAAAAATTAAAATAACTAAATTGCTTGTTATGTAGTTGAACCTGTTGAGATCTTTCGCTTTCGTTTTACCTCCCGCAATATGCTCAATCAATCTTGTCCTTAGAGTTTGCTTCGTTTTACCTGCAAAACGAAAGCGAACTCTAAAGACAAGATGGTCTGAGCATATTGTGAGAGTTCAAAGTATGACGCCACAGTCTGCTATCTCCAAACATTTAAAAGAGAATAAACATAGCATAAATTCAAACAGCATTAATATTTTACCTAATATAGACCAAGTGTTTTCAATTAATCATTATATCTTAAACTCCCGCGAATAAAATTGGTCTGCTAAGCGTTCATCAAAATGTTAAAATTGAAATGAAATAAGTAGTACCATCCCACTTCAAGGCAAGAAGGAAAAGACTAAATTTAATTCGGTAATTATTTTCTTTTCTTATAAGAAGTGGACTTTTATATGTTTCCTTCTTGGAATGTAAATGTATGTAATACTGGGTTAAACAACATGTTTAACTTTTTAAGGTTCTTCAGATCCAAGGAGAATTAATTGAGAATTACCGTGAACTCAATTATCTAAATATACAGAATATAGGAATAGAATTTTCGATTCAATTGGAATGCCATCATAAATTAATATATTAAATTTAAATAAAATTCCGATCATTGAGTTCACATTGATTCTCAGTTATTCTTTCGTCTATGGAGATTATTAGCTTAGTAGGCTAAACCCCTCCCATTCGTGATCTATCGGTATATATCTTAGATCAAATAACAAAAGGGATAGGCTATGAGGAAGAAAAACTGCATTTTTCTGCAAGTAGTAGAACCGCATCGATGTATTCGTTTTAGTCATCGAAGTAGTAAGCTACGATATTTTCACACCGGGCGAATAATTTAGTGGTTGAAACTTTATTAAGTATTGAAGAAATTCAATAGAAGAGATCCCATTATATCACAACATTTTTAAATTAATTTTTAAGTTTATAATTTTATAATATTTTTATAACTTTTTACATTTTTACGAATTTTCCTAGTGCCCCGTTTATTTTCAGATAGATAATATTTTTTGGTGTTGCCTTTGTATGGCTACTGTAACTTAAGGCGACATAACAATTCAATTATAAACAAACAAACCGGCATTAGAAAATGTTAAATATTTATACCACGGCTGTTAGTTTTTATAAATATTGCACTCTTATTTTATTTAAAACACTATAATTTATTATTAAAAGAATTAAGCTTACCTGCAAAATGATTTCCTAAGAGAATATCACTGGTTGTTTTTTCAGCACAGCACAACGCACTGCATCCGGAGTCTCGATTATATAAAATCCAGTTCACAAAACAATATTTCACTATTGTACCACACTACCATTAAGTAAAAATCACATTTAATTAGTTATTTACTACAAAATCGCTAAATTAAACCCGAACTTCTTGTCACAAAATCTGAAATGTAAGAAATTAATTAGAATTGTCGAACTGATGAGTAACAAGGTGATACCCCTCTTGTCATTTCCCCTCCGTGTCACAAGAAAAAATGCTTACCACACGTACACGAATTTTACACAGCATATGCTATCCTTTTCGTTATATGATCTAAGATATATATACGGCCTTGCTTTCATCAGTTGTCAAAAACAAATGATTGATTGATTGATTGGCTTTATTGGAAGAAGTGTGCAGTGCTTAGTACTTTTAGACTACTGTTAGAAGACTCGATCTAATGATATTAACATTGAATTTGTCTAGAACAGTATTTTTGACAATATAAGAAATAGCCTTTCAGTGGTATTTTAAATTCTCACAATACTTCCTGAGCTGATTCCACTGACAGAGACTTTCACAGTACTTACATTACTATCGGAAAGAAAAGTAGGTGGACTTTGGTTCAGTTGTGCTGCGTCGTCTTATTTAAATTCCTGTTAAAGTAACATTTGCTCGCTAATTGAGAAGAATTTGATAATCATATTCTTTCAATGGTTAGCCGTTCACATCCATGGTTAGGTCGAAACTAAGGTCTGATTTATTCTGGGTCAAAAGTTCATTAATAATTGTTTAGGTTTTTTATTCTGGATCTGAACAACCTCTATAATAACCGTATCATTTCATTATATAAACCGGAATATACCTATTCTCAAACTCAAGATGAACATTTGAAAGCTTATCTCTCACAGAATCCAGATTCTCTCAAATTTTGCAAATTTCAACGCTAATAATAGAAGTGTTATTTGATATAAAAATTTTAAAAATTGATTCCGTATAAAAATGTGTAGCAAAGCTATTTAGCAAACTGTTGAAGCTAGTTGCTAGAGCCGCATAGATTCAATTGGAAATCTGTACCGAGTCTCTTTGCGATGGTACAGCTGTTTAGCCAGTCTTGGGTCTGTAGTTTTTACTTATTTGAGCAGTTAGGCGAAACTTTACAAAGAAATTATAGATAATTCGCATTAGATCTATTTCTGTAGATACCAGATAAATATCACAAGATGAAAGCAAAAGGTAAGAAGGCCGGTAAAGCAGGACTATTCAGTCTTCATGACAGTTCCTTTGAGCTCTGGATGGTACATTTTGAAACCAACATTAAAAAGCCACCTGAAAGTAAAATCGTTCAAAAGATTCTAATTCCAAGTATTTCTCTTTATCGAAACTAGGTTGGAAACGTCACTATGTACACCTACCTACAAGCATGTCGATAAGGCAGTTTTTAGTAGAGACAACAATCGACACATTATGGCTACATGCCACATAAAAAAAACTTAGACACAATCCAGTGAGAGGAACTTAACTTCTCATCGATGAACATTACGCAAATCAAATATAATTCTATCAAGTCATCTGTGCAGTTAAATGTATCCTTTAAAGTAACAAATTAGCAATATTGCAATAGGTATCCTATTGTATAATATGTTGTCAAAATAACTTTAGCTAGGCAAAATCAGGAACGGCAACACAAATACGGACCTTTCTGTTGCTACATACGCACAGCTGCTAAGATCAAGGTACTTTGGTTGCTATTCGCAATGTAAAATAACTTATTTGTTCCGTGCGCATTTTGTAATAATTTGTTAGTGCCGTGCGCAATTCAGAGGCAATATAAGTCACAAGCCAACTTGAATGTTTCTCTTTTTGTATCCAGCACGTAGTGAGAATACATCGGAATCGACTTGGCTACTGGTAACAACAGAATTATTAACAAATTTACTTTATTCTGGGTAACGACTGAGATAAAGATATTTATTCAGGGTCTCGACGGGAATCAATTTTACTAACTCAATAACTTTATCTTGGGTAACGACTGAGATAAAAATATTTATTCTGGGTCTCGACTGGAATAAATATTACTCAATAAGTTTATCTAGGGTAACGACTGATATAAAGATATTTATTCTGGGTCTCTACTAACTAACAAACTCACTTTATCTTGGGTCTGGACTGTGATAAAGATAGTTATTCTGGCTAACGACTAGAATAATAGATACTAACATCACCTTTATTTTGGATATCGACTGAGATCAAGAAATTTATTCTGGGTATCACCTAGAATAAATACTGTTAACAAAACTTTGCTTTGGGTCTCGACTTAGGCAAAGTATCTTCCTCCGGGGAACGACTAGAACAAGAATTCTACTAATCAAAGTACAACTTTGCTTTGGGACTCGACTGAAGTAAAATATCTTGTTCCGGGGAACGACTAGAACAAGATCAGTTCTAACACACAAACTTTGCTTTGGGTCTCGATTGAAACAAAGTGTCTTATTCCGGGGAACGGCTAGAACAAGATAATCACTAACTATATATTTATCAACGCCATAAAATCGATTCCACATTTAAGATTGGTGAGTACGTTTTGATTAACCATTTAATACAAATTTAATTTCACATATCATACTTAGTAATTATATTTATACATATATATATATATATATTGGTGCCATTCCGGAAAAGTGAAACCTCTTCTTTAATGAACGATCAATCTCTGAAATATATTTCCTTTTGAATTTGGAATAGTGTATTAACTTTGACGTATTGTGAAATAAATCACTAACTTTAAATATTTATTGGCGTTTTAGGTTATCTCGGAGTTTTGTCAGTACTGGTATATTTGAACCCAGTCCAATAAAATCATGAATCAATATATTATTCATTACTCTATCGACCGACGCTATGTACTATCGTGTTGCAGACGGTTTCTCGATGAGATTTATTATTTGAATTTTTTTTGCGAACTCTCCAGAAATTGTTGCCCTTCATAATTATACAGTCATCTTTGCAGAAAAATTTCGATTATATAACTGAAAAATATCTCTTCAGTTATGTAGCTATTCTCCAAAATCCAAGTTCATCAATTCTCTGATGGCCTCGATCTACTTCAAGCTCCGAAATTTGTTATTTTTTTAGTCCACCCCAGTTAATCAAGCACTCTTGTACAAATCTTGAAATTTGAAAATGTAGGTACTTATATAGCCTCCATTATTAAATTTTCTCGAGTCTAACTTTCTAAAAATTATTATTACTCTTGCTTCTTAATATAAAGCTTAAACGCCTTCAGCGACAAGTAGACAAGCACAGCAGTCTTCTTGCTTTCAACTTTTGACTTTGGATCAGAGCAGAAAAAGTACAAAGCAACGGTTTTCTCAAATTTTGATTTCCACAGCTTAATCATGACGGATATTAAAAATGTTCAAACAAATTAATTCCTCCAATTTATGTGGTAGAGAGAGATAGAGATTCTTTAAATTTAAATTAAGTGGTAAAGATATGATTTTCGATCAAATATGGCAACGAAATGAAACGAAAGCAACAGGAAAAGCTTGTTTGTGCAAGTAATATTCACATAAAATTTCATTCGATTGAAAATGCTTAATGATAGAAGTGTAGAGACGCCGCGTTATGAATTGGATAATCTACCACATCTCGTAACCATAGAGCACATTGGTGTAAAACATTTGAAGTTTTGTTCTTACCAAGGTTTTAGTAGATGGAGTTCCATATGCGCGTCATCTACAAAAAAGCATTTGTTTGTTCGGGAATTGACACGCTTTGCTATCCTGTCATATTGTGTAATTATGCTTCAAAGGTTGGTTACACTCTCTCGTTATTTATGTGAGTTTCGGAGATATAGTCTATCTCTATCCACATTTCTTTTATTTTTGCTACATCATCTGGATTAGTTGCTGTTACGAGATTTTGTGTTACTGATGTCTATGGCAAAGCGAGGGAACGAGAAGCTTTCATTGTTGAAACGATTCATCAATTCTTTGAGGAATTTCGCTCCCATGTAGTGCATATCATATTAATATAAGGTCTATTTGCAGAGTCAAGGGGACGTTAATAGCCCAAAAAAAAATAGGTTAAATACTAGAGCGATTTTCTGTAAATTGCTGCTCCACTATAATCAAGCATCTTTTAATTAATCCAGTTTGTTGCATGCACGACGACCTTGCATCATCCTCTTCAAAAACGCATCATATATACTTTTAAGTGACACGCCGCTCATAAATGCAGTAATTTCTTAATGCAAGAGCACTTTCTATATTCATGCTGCCAGCATTTTCGTTTGAGCATTGCATATTTATCGTCGGATGTGGAAGTGTGCGGAAAGCTTAGGAGTAGTCCGGGGTCAGACTCCTCGACGTTTATATTAGTGACAACAAGCTTGAGTTGTTTCCGTAATTCTTTTAATCCTATTGTTTATTATTATTACTTCATTTGTTCACTGTTATTTAAATATAGTATGTCCTTATAAGCTATTATATACGGGCGAATAGGGCGATGAAGGCGGGTGCCAGTATTAATGAATGTGCGGATATTCTTACCTAGACCAATACCAAAACGTACGCACATCTTAGGTAGAAACAGCACAAGGGCTGATAGGCGGTAAAACTGTGTGTGGATATTCTGACCTAGTTCCATAAAAAACGTACGCACGTCGTACACAGAAACAGCACGGGGACGGATAGGCGGTAAAATTGTGTACGGATATTCTGACCCAGGCTTATACGAAAACATACACACGTCGTAGGCAGAAACAGCACGGAGACGGATAGGTGGTAAAGTTGTGTGCGGATATTTTGACCTAGACCAATACGAAAACGTACGCACGTCGTAGACAGAAACAGCACGGGGACGGAAAAAGCGAGAGCTAGATGGATATTGTTGGCAGCATGGTTGTCGGGAAGCTACTGCCTGTTATATTCCTTCTTCTGGTCTGGTCGGATCTTCTCGGATCGACTGGGCTGGTTGTCCCTAAGTCCGTTTATAGTAGTCTTTTACTGATCTTTTGCTGGTACTAGTACTGTAGCTGGAGCTCTGGCTTGCTCGAGCATTGGATCAAGACTGATTCCCAGCAGCAGCGGACTCCTTTATATGTACGCGGTCAACAGTTATGCTGTGTGCAATAAGCCTGGCGGCGCAAGCTTCTCATGCTTTCCCAATGCTGCTCGACTGGTTCCTCGATCAGCATCTATGTGGATCGCAGTCGCAGTGGCATTAAATGCATGCTATTCTGCCATGCTCTGGTCATGTGATCGCCTCTGATGTTATTGACGTATTTCTGTGGGGAAAACTTTTTTATTGTCTGTACTACTGTACTATGCCAATAAAGCAGGCTCTGATATGTTTATTTCTCTACTAGTGAGAAGGAAATCCTGTAAATGATGGGTGAATGGATGGTTTTTATACTATTGTACGTAGGTAGGAGGGAATGGGAAGGTGATATATGTGGGAGACATGCGACTTCATTACACACGTAGTACAGCTTTTGCGTGAAGAATCGATATGACGATGGCCAAAACACTGCCATTCATGCCTACTCTCACATACTCGATCGTGGGTGCTTAAGCATAAGGGGTGACTAGGCCACTAAGGTCCTACGGACATCGCGACCAGAGATGTCTTTTGTAACCTACCGTATAGCGGTTCAGCTAAATCTATCTTTCTACGAGCTTTTACGAGTTAGCGGCTTGCAAGCTATATTATGTGGAGAGATAAATGCATCTCCAGTGATTTCCATCCTTAAAGCTGCAGCGCGGGACCTCGCATATTATATACTTCGAGGTTTTATTGTCTTCTTCGCACAGTGGACACAGTTCACTGTTGCAGTTGCATATTTTCTTCAAAAAGTAACTCCTGGGTGATTAAGAATCAGCTAATGACAGGGGTATAGATAATTTATCATAATCGCTGCAATAACTTTTGAATGCATTGTTATTTAACGCTTTTGTAAAATTATAATGTTATGCTTCCCCTCGCACCAAGTCCACGCCACGCCACTGCTTTTTATATACTTTTAACAAAATACTGGCACGACAGTATTCTGATATTCCACGGGTTGCTGCATATTACACTCGTTCTACGAAGCTATTAATCTGATTTCTTTGATCACGCTATATACTACGCATCACCTGCTATATTTCTTTCGTTTTTTACAGTGCTGATTACTACGGAAGTTGTTGATGGTATTCTTCATGCGCCCCTGTGCTTAAATTCTTTGTTATGCTTCACCAGTTATTCACTGTTGTTCGATGTTTTAGGACAGATTGGAATTTGGACGAAACTTTTGCACAAATACCAATGCTTTGATACTAAGTAGTGATACTGATAGTAAGCTATCGGCGCTAATCTTCCTTCGGCTAACGGAGTACTTTCGTGCATTTCTTAAGCAAATTTACACATATTAGGCAATTACAATTCGAAGACCCGAGCTATGCGTGCATTATTAGCACCAAAACTCGTCAAATATGCAAAGAATTTCTGCAAATAATCAACGTCGAATATGAACATAAATAAATTTATCGATCGTTCTAGCGTGGATTCTTGGTCACCCTAGAAAATCAGCAATAAACATTGGTCTCTAAAAGGACGAGCAAAATCATTCGAACTCTAGGGTATATTCCGTGCTAACTTGTTCATTCAAAATAAAATGCAGCCCATCTTGCGTCGAGAGATTTATTTGAAAAAGATATTTTTGAGAGCTAATTATGGTAGATATGACCACACTGGTTTTGTAAAGACAAAGTTGAATGGCCAAAAACTATAAAAATCCTACTATTCACTGTAGAAAAACCTTCAAGATGTTCTTTTGAAGAGAATCTAAAAGCTCTTTGAATTCTGCAAAGTTTTCTCGAGTTTCAGCGTAATGTTACATAATTATTCAACGAGCTAAAAGAAAATAAAAGTCTGCAGAAATGGCTTAATACAGAAGAACTGGAAAGATCTATGTTGCAGCAAAATTGTACAAAACCCGGAATACTCTCAAGAAAAGGAAATAAAGTAATCACTTGAAAGAGATTGAAGCAATGTTCCTGGCGCTACACCTTTAATTAGATATTTAAATACCCCAGGTAGATATTAAAAGCGTGTAACTATTATCACCAACAAACCCAATTCAGTCGAAGGAAGTGCTTCAATTTGTAGTTTGCCACTTAAAACTACAACTATACAAAACGTCGACTGTGCACAATAAACCAGGCTAATCGACATTGATGATTCTATTTGGAGGAAACTTCTCCATTACACTGAGTAATACAATTTTTGTTTTTTGTTTTTTAATAAATCCAAAGCAAGGACCGCATTTTTCCTACTTTCTTCAGAGGATCTGTATTCCTTTATTGCCATGTAGCTGTAAAATTCTTTAGAATGCTTTTCCATGTACCAATTAAATAAGACTAAGTGATTTGTGAAGTGCGATCTCTGCTTATTAGGGCAATGTCGAATAATGTGGAATAGTCGTGAATGGTAATCATAAGAGTATTTGACAATACCAGATTACCCACATACTTCATATTACCTGCAAACTTCTTTATATTGAACACAAAATTGATCTATTTATTTAAATAACTAAGTTACCGCCATATTTTCAAAAACGGTTATGTAAGAAAAAGTTTAATAACCGGGCCTTAGAGCTTTTGCCTTCGCGCAGGTGCGCAGGGTTTGTAATTCGTTTAATAATTTACATATAACAATTGAGGCTTATATATTTTAAAACAAACCGGTGTTGCACATTGTCGAACCAATTGCATGTTTACCAATTGTTGCTGCAGTCAATGTCCCCCTTGAAGTTATGGTGGCAACAAGCCTAAAACACAAAACAAAGACTAGCATTAATAAAAAGAAACAAATTATAGTAATACGATTGAAAAAATCAAAAATATCTTCCCTTTGAAAGTTACTTTGGCTGCCACCTGGTAACTACAAGATGATACGCAAGCATCTTCGAGTCAGGAGCTAAAAGAAAACAGGAGTTAATGTAATAAAACTCATTAAAGCAATTAAAGAAACAATTAATATACAAAACAATTACAAAACAAGAATTTTTTACACGAAAACCACACTTACAAGAAAAACGTAAACAAAGCAACAACAATAACATGGAATACACAGAAGTATACAAACCACAGCACAAAAAGAAAAACTATTGCATGCAACCAAATTCTATAAAAATAGCAAGTGTATAGCAAAATCAATGCAGATAAATTAACATATTGGCCTTTAACCAATTGATTTTATTATAATTTGAGAAAGGAAAAAACTACAAGACAACCTTCGTAATGACAGATAATTTGGACATTTTCATGAAATTTACGCCTGGCATCCATAATCCAGGGCAATTAAAAGTTGGTAAAGCTGCTCCCGCGATGAATTCTGCACCTGCTGGACACCTAAACATTAAAAAACATATAAAAAACTACAGGTAAATAACACCTGTCACACACTCAAATTAATTCGCGATTTGTCACTGAACCTAAACAATTGACACAACATAACCTACTTAATCAATGGAGTTTTTTACATTTTTTTTTAACATTTTTGCGAATTAAAAAATAATCGAAGGTTTTTTAATTTTCCATTTACGCCCGTGAGTGGGAAAGGGATGAAGGTGGAAGCAGGATAAACAATGTTGGGGAAGTTGAAATTGGAAAATTCGCATTCCATATATAATTAATGCTGCCAGTATGTATGAGATATTAATTTATAGCAAGTATTCGATTTTAAATTAAAACGAAAGATGTTGAAAAGAATAATGGCAAGTATCAGGGAAATACATGAAAGTATTGAAATGAACATAAAAACCACAGTGTGCCAGGTGATAAGGCGAAATTTAAACAAAATCCAATTATGGATATGGAAACCACTTGTTGCTAATCACCCTGCGTGTGGAAATTAGCATCCATGTTGGCAAAATTTCCCCTCCTAGGTCTATAAAAAGACGGTGCAGAGGTCAATCAAGCTCTTGTTTTTTCTAAAAATTTCTGCAGTGTGAATAAATTTCAGTAGTTTTTGGCATTTTTCTTTTCTTGGACAAGTTGGACTCAGCAACCATTTTTTTGCAATTTTGGGATATTCTTGGATAAACGTGCCGTTCATATATTTCTGCTTAGAAATTCATCGGGAAATTCGTGTTAAATTTCCGTCTTTGTTGCTTCGATTTTCTTAATCAAGTTGTGATTTGGAGTTTACACAAAGGTTTTTGTTTTACAGTAAAGAATATAACGGTGTTGGGAAATGATAGTGATAAGCACAAGATTTGTGGCAATTACCTCTATTGTTCCAACCCACTTGAATGACTAATAATTTTCCTCTTTTTTTCAGCAGTGAAATATCATATATAATTTAATTTAAATTTAATAATTTGTTGTCTAAATTTGTTAATGTAACATCGAACATTTCCCTCATAATTTTTTTGTTTTTCCCAATATTCAACATTTAAACGTGAATTATAATTGTCAAGTATTACAAATTAGTTTGATATTAATGTACATTGAGCTAGTAAGATCGAATGTTAATTTAAATGGATTAGTGGATTTGTTGAATTTTTTTTCTAGGAATAGGAATTTCAGTGAATAAATTGAAAGTCGTCACAAGAAATTTATATGTTATAATTTACACTAACCCAGCATATCCCCCTTTGTTTCAGCAAGGGTTAAGAGAGAAAAAATTGGTAATCTGCAGTGATTTAAATACTCTCATATTACATTTTTGGTCCTGTCGAACCGGATTTGTGCGGCCCAGTTTGCTCCATCACTGAAATTTTCCTAAAGATCTTTAACAGCAAATTGATCAACAGTTTATTTTATAACATTCCGGGTTTATTGAATAGTTTCATCATTAGAAATATTTGGCAATTATTATAACGTTCCTAAAGCTTTCCCTTCCTTTAATAATGCCTTAGGTCTTCAGTAATCATATAAGACCACAAGTAAAATGGCAGCAATAGTCGATGAATTATGCATCAAGCAAACTGTTCTAGCAGACAAGTTAGAGCAATCCGTAGCAAATGGAAAAAAGTCTAGGATTGAAAAGCGAACATTAAGTTTCTATGAGAATCAATCAACAAATTTAAGGAAAATGTGGGAAGAATTCGATGCCGGCGACACAAAACTAAGAGAAGCCATCAGATTATCAAAGCAACAATGTATACACAAGTACATAGCAGATAGCACATATTCAACTTTAAGAATTAAATACATAGAATATTTAGGGGAAGTAACTGAAGCAATAATTCAAAAGGCTCCAAGTCAAAGTAGTACAACCATTCCCGGACCAACATCAACAATTATTCACACGAGTGACAATTACAGCCAGTTACCACGAATTAATTTACCCAAATTCAATGGTGAATACTCTTCGTGGAGATCATTTCGTGATTTGTATGTATCGTTAGTGCATAATAACACACAGCTTCCAGCAGTACAAAAGCTGCATCATTTAAAGGGCTGTTTGACAGGAGAAGCAGAGCGATTATTACGCCACATTCCCATCACTGCTAACGATTGTGAGCCAGCATGGGAAAAGCTCAAACTTCGTTATGAAAATAAGAGAATTCTAGTCAACACGCAAATGAAGGTGCTTACAAATCAACCAAAGTTGGTCACAGAAACGGCCAAGGGCATAAAGGCACTTATGGATACTACAGAAGAAAGCCTACAACAATTAAAGGCATTGGAAGTAGATATTTCAAACTGGGACACACTGCTGATTTACTTAATGGTACAAAAACTACCCTTCGTAACTCTACGGCTTTGGGAAGAAGAATTAGGAGAATCGCTGAAACTACCAACCTTAGAGCAGTTCCAGAGCTTCTTATTGACTCGATTTAGAATTTTAGAATCAATTTCACAGTCTCTGAGTGCCAAGTCACCAACTCAGACAGCAAAGACTTACCATGTTACAAACTGCATCAAATGTCCCGCATGTAATGATACACATTTTGTGGGAATTTGCAAGATGTTTACAAATATGAGCACAGCGAACCGAAGGAAATGCATCGAAAATTCAGGAAGATGCTTTATTTGTTTGTCAAACAAGCATACAGCAAGTCATTGTACAAACTACCGAAGATGTAAGAAGTGTAATGGATTACACCACACATTGTTGCACTCATCTGTTATGCCTACAAGAGCTGAAAAGGAAGCAGTAGCCAAGGACAAGGAAACAGAAATGTGTAATAGCTTTAACTATAGATCTTCTAAAGACAAAGGAGACTCGACAGGTTCTAAGCCGACGTCAAGCATGCATGAAAGGGAAGAAACAAAGACTTTCTTTTCTTCAAAATATCACAACGCACTATTAGCTACAGCGTTAGTGAAAGCAAGGGATCTAAATGGTAGATCGTTAGTATTACGTTGCCTAGTGGATCCAGGTTCACAGACATCGTTCATCACACAGAGCAGCTGCAAACAACTAGGTCTGAAGGAAAAACCTACGCGATTAGAAATCTCTGGGTTAAATAAAAGCAAAACAGCATGGTCCAACCAAGAAGTCAGTACAAATTTAACTTCTTGCAAGAATAAAGGCATCAAAGTGGACATGCTCGTTATTAACAAGATCACCGATCATCTTCCAACTGTAGTAGTTCCTACAAAACAGTGGATTCATGTTAAAGGACTGGATTTAGCCGATCCCAACTATTGGAAACCAGGACTAATAGACATTCTCCTCGGAGCTGAAGCATTTGCCAACATTTTACTGCAGGGCTTACGAAAGGGCCCCAAGAATACACCTATCGCAATAAATACAATTTTCGGATGGATACTTTTAGGGGACATACAATCACCAATAAGGAAGGTGGACACGTTTACAGTGGTCAACCAATCGATGGAGAAGTTAAGCCACCAATTAAAGCGATTTTGGGAAACAGAAGAGATCGTCAGCAAGCCTGTACTCAAACCAGAAGACGAGGAATGTGAAGCAAACTACAAAGAAACACATCATTGATTAAAGAATGGGCAATATCAAGTAAAACTACCATTTGCAAACGGGAACAAGCCTAGTTTTGGTCCCTCTAGAGATTTAGCTTTGAAACGTTTTCAGCATTTAAAAAACAAATTCAGCACTGACCCAAACTTGGAAAAGGAATATACCAAGTGCTTGGATGAATATATAACACTTGGGCACAAGGAGATTGTAGACTCAACAGGCATTGCAGATGCGAATCACTATTATATTCCTCACCATGCAGTATTCAAGGATAGCACAACCACTAAACTAAGAGTGGTGTTTGATGCCTCGGCCAAAAGTCACAAGAGCAAATCGTTGAATGAGCAGTTATTAGTTGGGCCAACCAAACAGCCAAAATTATTTTCAATCCTATTGAAATGGCGGAAATACAAAGTGGCTATCACGGCAGACATCGAGAAGATGTATAGAATGGTTTCCATACACCCACAGCATCGTCCATTTCAAAGAATTATCTGGCAGAATCCAAAGACAAAATGCATTCAAGATTATCAGTTTAGTACTGTTACATTTGGCACATCTTCTGCACCATATTTAGCAGTACGTACACTGCAGCAGCTCGCAAGAGATGAAAGTAATCATTTTCCCCTTGCATCCAAGGTTGCCTTTACCGATTTTTATGTTGATGACTTATTAACAGGAGCGGATACTGTCGAAGAAGCTAAGGAACTGCAGGGTCAATGCATCAACATGCTGAAGACAGGCGGCTTTAATTTAAGAGAATTGGCCAGTAACGAGTCACAGGTTTTAGAGCAAATACCCATTCAGGATAGAGAATCACAAACCATTTTAAGCTTTGACGAACACGAAGTCATCAAAACGCTGGGCATTCGGTGACACCCAGCTTTAGACTATTTTACGTTTGAAATTGCACCTAAATACCAGGACAAGGTAATAACCAAAAGATCCATCCTATCAGAGACAGCAACGTTATATGATCCTTTAGGTTGGATCTCACCGGTAATCATTGTAGCAAAGCTCATAATCCAATCGTTATGGATAAGTGGATGTTCATGGGACGCTGCAGCTCATGTTAGTATTGCTACGCAGTGGCAGCAATATAAAGACGCACTAAAGGAGTTAGAGAAACTAAAGATACCACGCTGGATAGGCATGATTAGCTCCTCCCCAATCGTACAATTGCATGGTTTCTGTGACGCTTCTAGCAAAGCATACGCCGCGGTGGTATACATACGCGTGCACAACACAGATGGAACAGTAACTTCTCATATGTTAACATCCAAGACCAAGGTAGCTCCAATCCGACCAATTACTGTGCCTCGATTGGAATTGAATGGGGCATTAATATTAGCTCGATTAATCAAAACAAAGGTCCAGGATATGGAATTAGGAGACATTCCAGTATTCGCCTGGTCCGACTCCATGATAACGCTTCAATGGATACGTAGTCATCCATCGAAATGGAAAACCTATGTGGCCAATCGAGTAGTGGAGATTCATGACGCCTTAAATCCCGAAAACTGGAAGCATGTACCTACAAGCTGCAATCCAGCAGATATCGCTTCACGAGGTACAAGTACCAATGAACTCTTAAATAACAAGTTGTGGTGGCATGGTCCAGAGTGGATCATCAAAGGAGAAGAGCAATGACCAAAAACAATTATACCGTCTAACCAGCCACAACTGGAAGCCAAGAAAGTACCTATAGTCACATTTCATACTCAGACAAACTCGGAATTTCTACTAAAATATTCATCGTTCTCCAGACTAACGCGAGTAGTAGCAACAATCCAAAGATTCATACACAACTGTCACAAGAACAAAAAGAAAAGATATGGTCAACTGTTACCACAAGAACTGCAAGCAGCGCGCAGCGCTATATTTCAATTAGTGCAAAGGACAACGTTTGTAAAGGAGTATGACTCCTTGAAGGCAAGAGTAACAATATCAAAGAAAAGCCACTTGTTGTCACTTAACCCATTCATGGATAATCACGGAATCATAAGAGTAGGAGGTCGCCATGAACATGCCAGCATTCCCTACTCTAGAAAGCACCCAATTATCCTTCCTAAGAACCATCATGTCACACGCATAATCGTTGAGCAGATACACATTGACACACTACATGGAGGAGTGGGACTGACATTAAACACTAGTCGTAATTTATATTGGATTTTGGATGCGCGAAGAATCATAGCAAGCATTATAAACCGATGCAAGGCATGTCTGATACAACGACAGAAAACAAGAGCACAATTGATGGGAAATCTTCCTGCACCAAAGGCATTTACACACGTAGGCGTGGATTATGCTGGTCCTATAAGTTTGAAAACTTCACCACACAGGGCTGGAAGAATATACAAAGGCTACTTTTGTATATATGTATGCTTAGCAACGAAGGCCATTCATTTGGAGCTAGTCTCTGATATGACATCATCTGCATTCATCGCTTCCTTCAGAAGATTCCTCTCTAGACGAGGATTATGCTCGAACATCTATTCAGATTGCGGGACGAACTTTAAAGGTGCAGAAGCCGACTTAAACAAAGATATCGCTTGAGCCATAAAAGTATCATCACCAGATGTGGTACAATATCTAAGTTCGAAGAACATTACGTGGCATATCAACCCGCCTGCCTCACCTCATTTTGGAGGACTTTGGGAGGCAGGAGTTAAATCGGTGAAGTATCATCTACGTCGAATAGTTGGGCAATCAGTGTACACATTTGAAGAATATTCAACATTATTAACGCAGATTGAAGCATGCGTGAACTCACGTCCGCTGTGTCCAATTGGAAATAATGTTGAGGAACTGTCAGTATTAACACCAGGCCATTTCCTTATTGGGCAAGCCCTCAATGCTGTTCCGGAACCTCAAGCTAATGAAAAACAATCAACTCCAGCGAAGCGATGGAAGCATATTCAATACAGCAATTTTGGGACAAGTGGTCAAAGGACTATTTAAATAAATTACAGCAACGACCCAAGTGGTGTGAACGACAACCAAACATTAAGGTTGGAGACATAGTACTACTAAAGTATGAGAACACTCCACCAACATGTTGGCCATTAGGTAGGATTCAGGAAGTATTCCCAGGTTTAGATGGCTTAGTGAGAGTAGTGCAAGTGCGAACAAGCACCAATAGCTTTCGGCGACCCATTGCCAGACTATGTTGCCTACGAATGAAATCAACAAAAACTCAGGAAGAGTAACAAGGTCACATGGTGATCATATGTCCTTGTGCTGTGTTGTGTTGTTATCCATGTTTCATTTTTTTTCCTAATATACATGTAGTCTAATCAGTATGTCTGATTGCAGATCATAATGCAAGCTTCAGAGGAGGACGTCTTACTTTTCGATGAGGACATCTACTTCTCTCCGCCTGGCAGCCCGATGATGGCGTTGTGGACAGAACCAGGAGTCGACTGCCTCACTGGATTACCTAAGAAGATGACACAACCACCACCCTCGGCCAAGACAAAGTCAGACGAAAGGAAGCAATCCACACAGGCTCAAGAGATGAGAAATCCGAAGAAGCCCCAAGAAGAGTTTCCAATCCATATTAACGGACAATACGTCACAAAATGGAGCTTGTTAAAATCATCAAAGACCATCGCTGAAATAAAAATGCGTATAGACAACGATATACAAAAGTTTGTAACACGTGAAGGCGAAGAAATCTATATTCAACGAAAAGTGCTACAACGAATTAATTTTGAAAAAATTCAACACTCGAAGAGCAAGGAATTCAAGGTGAATTTACCGGACCGGTATGAAGTAAAGGTTCATGTGTACGGAGATGGCAGAGTACGCTTCCATCATCACCAGAAAAGAAAGCGCACACAATCAAAACTGATAAAAAAAAAATTTATATATATATTATATAAATAGGCATATATTAAAAAATGAAGTTTTCTAATTAAGCATCGAGCAACTAAGACTACAAGTTGAATAGTTGTTCAGCAAGGTGAATTTAAAAAAAAAAAATTAATAAACATATATGAATACAATAATAAAAAAAAAGCATGAAATTTATAAAATAGTTACGAAATAAAGCAATTGAATTTTTATATAAATAATTAAGGTTGTTCTCACTTTAAAAAATAAAGAAGAATTCTCCTCATGTATGATGATGGGCCGGAGTATGTTGCGGCAGTCAATGTCCCCCTTGAAGTTATGGTGGCAGCAAGCCTAAAACACAAAACAAAGACTAGCATTAATAAAAAGAAACAAATTATAGTAATACGATTGAAAAAATCAAAAATATCTTCCCTTTGAAAGTTACTTTGGCTGCCACCTAGTAACTACAAGATGATACGCAAGCATCTACGAGTCAGGAGCTAAAAGAAAACTGGAGTTAATGTAATAAAACTCATTAAAGGCAATTAAAGAAACAATTAATATACAAAATAATTACAAAACAAGATTTTTTTACACGAAAACCAAACTTACAAGAAAAACGTAAACAAAGCAACAACAATAACATGGAATACACAGAAGTATACAAACCACAGCACAAAAAGAAAAACTATTGCATGCAACCAAATTCTATAAAAATAGCAAGTGTACAGCAAAATCAATGCAGATAAATTAACATATTGGCCTTTAACCACAAGACAACCTTCGTAATGACAGATAATTTGGACTCACCTCAAGTGCATTTTCATGAAATTTACGCCTGGCATCCATAATCCAGGGCAATTAAAAGTTGGTAAAGCTGCTCCCGCGATGAATTCTGCACCTGCTGGACACCTAAACATTAAAAAACATATAAAAAACTACAGGTAAATAACACCTGTCACACACTCAAATTAATTCGCGATTTGTCACTGAACCTAAACAATTGACACAACATAACCTACTTAATCAATGGAGTTTTTTACATTTTTTTTTAACATTTTTGCGAATTAAAAAATAATCGAAGGTTTTTTAATTTTCCATTTACGCCCGTGAGTGGGAAAGGGATGAAGGTGGAAGCAGGATAAACAATGTTGGGGAAGTTGAAATTGGAAAATTCGCATTCCATATATAATTAATGCTGCCAGTATGTATGAGATATTAATTTATAGCAAGTATTCGATTTTAAATTAAAACGAAAGATGTTGAAAAGAATAATGGCAAGTATCAGGGAAATACATGAAAGTATTGAAATGAACATAAAAACCACAGTGTGCCAGGTGATAAGGCGAAATTTAAACAAAATCCAATTATGGATATGGAAACCACTTGTTGCTAATCACCCTGCGTGTGGAAATTAGCATCCATGTTGGCAAAATTTCCCCTAGCTCTATAAAAAGACGGTGCAGAGGTCAATCAAGCTCTTGTTTTTTCTAAAAATTTCAGCAGTGTGAATAAATTTCAGTAGTTTTTGGCATTTTTCTTTTCTTGGACAAGTTGGACTCAGCAACCTTTTTTTTTCAATTTTGGGATATTCTTGGATAAACGTGCCGTTCATATATATCTGCTTAGAAATTCATCGGGAAATTCGTGTTAAATTTCCGTCTTTGTTGCTTCGATTTTCTTAATCAAGTTGTGATTTGGAGTTTACACAAAGGTTTTTGTTTTACAGTAAAGAATATAACGGTGTTGGGAAATGATAGTGATAAGCACAAGATTTGTGGCAATTACCTCTATTGTTCCAACCCACTTGAATGACTAATAATTTTCCTCTTTTTTTCAGCAGTGAAATATCATATATAATTTAATTTAAATTTAATAATTTGTTGTCTAAATTTGTTAATGTAACATCGAACATTTCCCTCATAATTTTTTTGTTTTTTCCAATATTCAACATTTAAACGTGAATTATAATTGTCAAGTATTACAAATTAGTTTGATATTAATGTACATTGAGCTAGTAAGATCGAATGTTAATTTAAATGGATTAGTGGATCAATTTGTTGAATTTTTTTTCTAGGAATAGGAATTTCAGTGAATAAATTGAAAGTCGTCACAAGAAATTTGTATGTTATAATTTACACTAACCCAGCATATCCCCCTTTGTTTCAGCAAGGGTTAAGAGAGAAAAAATTGGTAATCTGCAGTGATTTAAATACTCTCATATTACACCAATTCTAATCAATTTGTATTCCCCGATTATAATTTATTAAAAACGATAATGCTCTAGATTTTCGCTATAACTCCACTTTTGGAATCCATTGACTACTAATGGCTGTATTTTATGAAAAGTGTGACTAAGGCATAAACTTAAACCATATTTTGTATAATAAGAAAATAATAGTATTTTGTCAATAACTTTATTGAAATCTAATTTCTAGCCTTATTTTTGATTTTGTGATCAATGATTTTTTTTTTATCAATTCTTAATGCGACATGTACTCGTATAGTTGAATTGGAGGGGAAAATGGTAAGCTACCGAAATGAGTAAAAAAATTATTGTATCAAAATCCTTAGATTTCTTTGAAATTGGTCTTAAATTCAAACTATCGGATGAATAAAAGAGGAATTATAAATTCAAGAAATTATGTTTTTCGAAACGGGTTAACTAGTGAAAGGTTCTCACAGAAATGAAACGCCTCAATTGTGAGCTATCAAATGGGAAAAATTACTCTGACCAAGCTCTTAGTTTTATGTAAAGGTTTTTTTTTTTTACTTTATTTAAGAAAACCGTTGTGTCTCCTCACCGTTTGAAAGGAGATATTTCCCTCCAACAATCCTGCTCGGATTGGTATCTGTAACCACTCTGTGAAACATTTATATACGATATGGATGGGGCACCCTATCTATATAAATTATACCTTACGTGTGCAAAATTAGCATGTTATTTTGAAAAAGGCATGCCAAGCGCAGATAATAAAACGTTTTCATACATGCCCTGAAAATTTCCGTAGATGAGATACACATAAAATTCATTTCGAGTAAATACCTATAAATTTATTCCCGCTGAAGAAGAAGCTCCCCCTTTAAAATTGATCCTGTAGCAAGCACGAAGTAATAAAAAATCGCAAATTACTTTTATACACTTATTGCTGGAAGTATTATCTACCAGTTCGAGTTGTCATAGATGAGAATAAATAACAACGATTATTTTTGTTTATAATATAATCATGATATACTTAATAATTGCTAAATTCACATTAACTCCATCATGTTTTATAATGAGGTTATTTCGAACTTTATTAAACTGCTGAATTGACATCATCATGATACCTTAGCTAGGCACAAGTTATACTGTTCATATAGATAGTAAGTACGGCTTAGACAATATTTTTCGATAGTCATGTTAAGAAAATGTAATAAATTTAATTAAGTTACCACTTCAGACATTTATAAAACTTTCCGTTAATGTTAATTAATTACTTGATGAATATTTTCTTTTACTTTCTCAGTTGCTGCTCGCTTATTAGGAAAAACCGTGCTCTTCGGAAACCTAACTTATTTGATATGAAATGACTGCGAAATATGGTTTACACAAGTTGTCCGAGAAAAAATTGTGCAACTCCATCCAATGTTATGTAAGAGAAATCCCATTGCATTCTAACTTCGAGAATGTAATGGTCGCTCACGGACTAAAACTTATTAATAATAACTATTCTGTTTGTCAACTATGCCCTTGAAATCAAAATAACCTTCGTCAGTCAATCTATCCACACAAATAAAAATCAATTGACGCATGTATGTTACATCATCACTTGAGAACGGCTCTATCTGAAGCAAAACCGCACTACTTGTAACATTTTCCAGAAATGTATGCGATTTTTTGCAACTTTTATGCACAATTCACCATTTTAAAAGGTTTTCTTTGCTTACGTTTTATTAAATGTACACTTAAAACTCAACTCGATTTATTTGCTTATGATTTCTTCATAGCTGTCAAAATTATCTGTAGTGATCATGCAATGAAAAAAGAAAAAGTGTTCTCTGATTTCTTTTTTGTGTTTGTAATTGCTGGGACAAGGTTTTTATAGAAAAATTAGAATCGGCAACTCTTTCATGTTGCTGGCAAACAAAACTTTGGTTTTCCACTATATAATTGGTATATAGTGTTTTCATAACAATGGTCAATAAAATTTTAAAAATGGACTAATTCGGGTTATCCCTTCTTGGTGCTGTCACACAAAATTTTGGGTTTTCACTAGACAGGGTATTTCCGTTCAGATGGTCAATAAAGGAGGAGGTGGTAGTACTCACCTAGCCAAACAAAAAGTTGTATAGAAGGGTGGGGGTGGGGGTGGGATATATCCACCGTTTAGGACATACAGGGTGATTAAGAAAATATCCGGGTTTTTCACAAGACACTTTGTATCTTAAAAAGTAAAAGGCGTACGGTCACAGTTAAGAGCTCTTTGTATGTAGCGATTCATGACTACGCAACCACCGCTGTACCCCTGTCAGGAGTTATTGTGGTCTAAACTAAAAGTTTCGGATATTCTTACCTATTTGTTTAATTTGTTTTTTTTTTGCAATAATATCATTAACATAATTTTTTTTTATAAAAACTATAACCAGTAGACTCTTAGACCTGTTACACTCTATGTCCTCACTGTAGTCGTTAAACAGTTATTAGCTCTTAAGCTATTCTCAACCTTATTCCCAAACGTATTCTAAAAAATAA
Organism: Dioctria linearis; assembly: GCA_963930735.1. Classification (NCBI taxonomy): domain Eukaryota; kingdom Metazoa; phylum Arthropoda; class Insecta; order Diptera; family Asilidae; genus Dioctria; species Dioctria linearis. The sequence continues at coordinate 74,367,879 of OZ005740.1, read as the reverse complement.
ATTTGGTCCCCCTAAAAAACGCCATAATAAAAAAAAAAGGTCAAAGTAAAAACAGGTAAGAAAATCCGAATTATTTAACAACTGAAGGGGAGAATGGTACTAAGCTGGCTGAGCAGTTGTTGGAAATGCGATGAAGTTTGCATACAATGAGCACTCAAGTGTGACCGTACGCCCTGTACTTTTTAGATACTGTTTTGTGAAAAACTAGCTTTATTCTGAATCACCCTGTGACTCCGAAATGTTTGATGTGCCCCCCTGCCATTCAATTTTTTGTTTGCCTAGGTGAGTACTATCTCCTCGTGCTCCATTGGCCACCTAGACGGCAACACCCTGTATATTTGGACACTGACTCACGCTCCGACGTAGAGAGCTGAAACTGTGTACATGGGCCTTCGTAGGATTTACATATAAAAATTTCGTTTTTAACTATATATTTGAGCACTGCCTGTGAAAGCATCGACGTAGAGAGCAAATTTTAGCACTCTGCTCTCTAGAGAGGAACAAATTATAGACCATTGGAAAGGTCTAACGATCATCTATTCCTCCGAGTGTAAATTATTATCATAGGGTGTAACGTTCAGATATTATAGGCCGATCTTTAAAACATACGCAAATACATATTTTTAAGTCCCGTCATCACGGATACCGTTAGGATTCCCTCTCCCACCCATACAATTTTGACCTGTGCAAGCATGACCTATCTGTATCCTTCAAACATTATACCACTTGTGGGACACCCTGTATACTTGGAAGCTGTACTCGGCGTTTTTATAAAAATTGCAATTCTTTCTTGGTGGTCCCATATATAATCTTAATTTTTCACTGTATATTTGGACACTCATCGACGTAGAGAGTTGAAATTTTGCAGGCAGACATTTTGACGTCTCGGAATAGGGAATTTTCGCAATTTAAATTACAGAAACGCGTTGCAGGTATGCAATTCCATCTGAGATTTTGGCGTAGTTATCTGTGTTTTAATTTCCAACAGCATTTTTGTACCACCAGTCAATTAATAAATTATTATTCGAAAATGTTTATTATTCATATTTCCAATAAGGATGATAGTCTTATTTTAAAATGTTCAATGTAATGTACATGTTTGTCGTTATAATTGGTATAAACTTGTATGAAAATTATAGTATGATCGCATGTCCATATTTGTAAAACAAACTTGTTTTGTTCAGATAAAATTGATGTATTCTCCTGATATTTTTATATTTCTTTATTCCTATCTGGACCGTATGTGGTGCGGGGGACTTAATGGTTAACTACATTAAATATTTGGCCCATCATCCGACGAAATTTTTGGGGCGATAATTCCATTGACTTGGTAATTATCCCCATCGACCTATAAAAGGCATCTACTCGCCTATTTGACACCACAACGTTTTCTTCAGGGTCGAGCTGTGAGCCACCATGGCTTGATGCGGTTTCAGTACTCGCAGCAATGCTCATATAATCAATTGATGCACCCATGCTCATTGATTCGACCGAGGAGGCATAATCAACACTCATGGCCGTTTGAGTGCTTTGCCCCGATTCTTCTACGGTCACACTACTTGTAATTTCACAATGTCTGTAAAATATTTGTAAAAAATTTATAATTAAACTCGAATTATAAAAGCTATACTTTACCTACGCAAGTTGATGCAATTATTAAGAAATTGCATAGACTTGTAGTGTTTCCATGTTGCAACATATTTAATTCCTCCCCTTTTTCATTCCATCTGACTCTTTATTTCTGTAGGAAAGATACTGCTGCCGCAGTATCCTCCACTTCTCCCGGCATGAGATTTCTAAAAATGGTAAGAGCATTGATTTTATGCATTATAATATAAATAATAACTTTTTTTATGTATATGTAGATTCTTAAAATATAAAAATGACTCTTAAAATTAGAAAACAGCTACCTACCTACCTACCTAAGCTACCTACCTGCCTACCTACCTACGATACCTAACAACCTACCTACCTACGCTACCTACCTACCTACCTGACTACGCTACCTACCTACCTACGCTACCTACCTATTCTGCCTACCTACCTAAGCTACCTACCTACCTATTCTACCTACCTACCTAAGCTACCTACCTACCTACCTACCTATTCTACCTACCTACCTAAGCTACCTACCTACCTACGCTACCTACCTGCCTACGCTACCTACCTACCTACGCTACCTACCTACCTACCTATTCTACCTACCTACCCTACCTATTCTACCTACCTACCTACCTACCTACCTACCAAAGCTACCAAACGACTCTGGTTACCTCCGAATTGCTTTTAAAACTTACCTTCATTCCTATCTGGACCGGATGTGGTGCGGGGGACTTTATGGTTAACTACGTTAAATATTGCGCCCCTCATCCGTCGAAATGGTTGGGGCGATATTTCCATTGACTTGGTAATTATCCCCATCGACCTATAAAAGGCATCTACTCGCCTATTTGACACCACAACGTTTTCTTCGGGGTCGAGCTGTGAGCCCCCATGGCTTGATGCGGTTTCAATACTCGCATCAACGCTCATATAATCAATTGCTGCATCCATGCTCATTGATTCGACCGAGGAGGCATCATCAACACTCATGGCCGCTTGAGTGCTTTGCCTCGATTCTTCTTCGGTCACACTACTTGTAATTTCAAAATGTCTGTAAAATATTTGTAAAAAATTTATAACTAAACTCGAATTATAAAAGCTATACTTTATCTAGACAAGTTGATGCAATTATTAAGAAATTGCACAGACTTGTAGTGTTTCCATGTTGCAACATATTTAATTCCTCCCTTTTTCATTCCATCAGACTCTTTATTTCTGTAGGAAAGATACTGCTGCCGCAGTATCCTCCACTTCTCCCGGCATGAAATTTCTTAAAATGGTAAGAGCATTGATTTTATACGTTATAATATAAATAACAACTTTTTTTTATGTACATATATGTAGATTCTTAAAATATAAAAATGACTCTTAAAATTAGAAAACAGGTACCTACCTACCGACCTAAGCTACCTACATACCTACCCTACCTATTCTACCTACCGACATACCTACCAAAGCTACCTAACGACTCTTGTGATACCTCCGAATTGCTTTTAAATCTTACCATCGTTCCTATCTTAACCGGATGTGGTGCGGGGAACTTTATGTTTAACTACATTAAATATTTCGCCCATCATCCGTCGAAATTTTTGGGCGAAAATTCCATTGACTTGGTAATTATCCCCATCAACCTATAAAAGGCATCTACTCGCCTATTTGACACCACAACGTTTTCTTCGGGGTCGAGCTGTGAGCCCCATGGCTTGATGCGGTTTCAGTACTCGCATCAACGCTCATATTATCAATTGATGCACCCATGCTCATTGATTCGACCGAGGAGGCATCATCAACATTCATGGCCGTTTGAGTGCTTTGCCCCGATTCTTCTACGGTCACACTACTTGTAATTTCAAACTGTCTGTAAAATATTTGTAAAAAATTTATAATTAAACGCGAATTATAAAAGCTATACTTTACCTACGCAAGTTGATGCAATTATTAAGAAACTGCATAGACTTGTAGTGTTTCCATGTTGAAACATATTTAATTCCTCCCTTTTTCATTGCATCAGACTCTATTTCTGTAGGAAAGATACTGCTGCCGCAGTATCCTCCACTTCTCCCGGCGTGAAATTTCTAAAAATGGTAAGAGGATTGATTTTATACGTTATAATATAAATAATAATTTTTTTTTATGTATATGTAGATTCCTAAAATATAAAAATGACTCTTAAAATTAGAAAACAGCTACCTACCTACCTACGGTACCTATCTACCTACCTATCTACGCTACCTACCTACCTACCTATCTACCTACCTACCTAAGCTACCTACTGACCAACCCTACCTATTCTACCTACCTACCTACCTACCTAAGCTACCTAACGACTCTGGTGATACCTCCGAATTGCTTTTAAAACTTACCTTCATTCCTATCTGGACCGGATGTGGTGCCGGGGACTTTATGGTTAACTACGTTGAAGGACTGCAGTTTACGAGCATCACCGACCACGCTAGCCTTAAATGACTAATGGACCAACGCGATTCATGTGGCAGATTAGCACGGTGGAGTCTTAAGCTGCAGGCCTTCAAATTCAACATCGAGTACCGAAAGGAAAAGGATAACTTTGTGGCGGATGTTCTTTCAAGAGTTTTCGTGGAAGCACCCATTGAGGCTACGGAAATGGAAACCAGTTGATGCCGCTACGTTGAAACCATCGATCTTGACTCCCCCACCTTTCAAGAACCCACCTATGTGGACAGGCTGCAACGGATAACGTCGAACCCAAATGCGTTCCCTCATTTGAGAGTCACGCATAATCGAATATATATTTGTTTCGCTCCACCAAGAAAGCGCATTGTTCACGGCAAAGGTAACTGGAAACTGTGGATTCCTGAAGGTCTAATCATTGACTCCATCGAGAAGGCACACTGCCAGCCTACTTCGGCGCCACTTCGGGTTCTCGAAGACCTTTGAGAAACTGCGTCGTCAATATTATTGGCCGGGTATGGCGCCGGACGTACGAAAGTCTGTCAATGAGTGCGACATTGGCAAACAGATCAAACCCATCAATGTGTCTCCCAGACCACCCTTAGGAGATATGCGATCTACAGACCTCCCATCTCAGCGGCTGTTCTCCGATTTTCTTGGACCTTATCCACGCAGTCGGAATGGAAACAAATTTATCTTCATCGTGTTAGACCATCTATCTAAGTACGTTCTGTTGAAAGCAATGCCGGAAGCCACCGCCGCTAGAGTAGGTACATTTCTGGAACAGGAATTTTTCCACGTTTATGGAGTGCCTGAACACCTACACTCCGATAATGGAAGTCAGTTTACCTCTAAGCTGTTCGCAAACCTACTGGAGAAATACGGAGTGAAGCACACTTTTTCACCGGCCTATTCCCCTCAGTCAAACGCCTCAGAGCGCGTTAATCAATCGGTCCTCGCTGGGATACGCGCCTATGTAGGAAATGATGCTTCCCATCTAATCCCTTCTGGATTAGCCTCGGTATGAGGAGTTTTCCTTTCCTGTTTCTTCTTCATGATTTCCTAATCTGTGGTGGCGATCGAGAATTTTTATAGGACAAATATCCTAGTATAACCCATCTCTACCTTAACTGAGTAGATGTTTCCCCTTTAATCCCTTCTGGATTAGCCTCGGTATGAGGATTTTTCCCCTTTTGTCCCTTCTCAGTTTTAGATCTCAGCCCAATTCCCTCTTTCGAACTTCGTGGCCAGCTCAAACCCTTGCTGCACTCCGGGGAGCTTCCCTCGTCCTGAGTAGGTTGATCGATGAAATCTATCTGTTGGAGCGATTTCCTTGCCTTGGGGCGGGCACTTCCGGGGTGTCGCGACTGGATTCAGTAGAATACATGGCGCGAAGTCTAATCCCTCTTCTCCGATTCACCATTAGTCTCAAGCCTTACATTCCCGTCTCCTTTAAAGCAGTCGCTGTACCTATTCCTGGTCGACTCCTGGGTCGAGGTGAGTTGATAGACGACGTCTATCCCCCGATGTGCCCTCCCTCGACCAGGGGGGATTGGAAGTATAGTCACAGGTTATTCCTTCTGGCTTATGCCCGGCTTGAGACTCTGGTGGGTCGTCCCCACATTGGGCGCTGTTGCAAGCAAACTTATTTTCTCCTATCATATTTCCTTGGTGTACACTTTTTTGTATTATGCCCGACTTGAGACTCTTTCTCCGTGGGTCATCCCCACGCTGTAGCGTTTTCCCCGCACGATACCTTTTTTTTCTTTAGACACCTGAAAATGAGCAAAAGGTTATACGATTCCGGAAAGTAGCCCTATGCTACTTTCCCATAAATATACTTACCGGCATAAGCAACATAATACCTAAAAAGGGGAAAAAGGTATATAATGTTGGAAAGCAGCCCTCTGCTACTTTCCCATAAAACATCCAGAAAAGAAAAAAACCGTCTAGCCTCAAACAGAAAGATTTTAATTCGTGCAGAACGCGCACAAATTGGAACCTTCCACATGAACGCGAGCCACACACACAAAAGCCTGAAAAGAAATATTTTCAACAGAAAAATGCCGCTTTGTGCAAAATGCGCACAAAGTACAATTTTTCGACGCAAAACTTACCGCTAGTCACCAACATCCCAGAGTCGAAAATTGTAATTCGCCTAGCTGTTATACATCGCATGATACCATCATGCAATGTATTGCAGCAGGCCCGCAAAATGCTAAAATTCCCAGAAAATTTTGCTCGAAAAACAGAATATTCTTTCTACCTAGCAAGAATACACGGACACCTTTACATAGAGGGCCAACTGTGAGTCGCCAGCAACAAACGACGGCACTGTTGGGTTGAACGAAAAACGGCTCGTCTGTCAGTTGAGTTTTTTTTTGAAACGGCGGTTAGTTAGAGAGATTACGGTGGACAGTCAGTTTGAATCAGCGTGAGCGATGTTGTAAACGGCGTGGCAGACTTGCACCGAGATAGATTTTTTTTTGTGTAGCTCCTGGAAAAGAAGAGTAAAAAGGAAAATTTTTTTTTTACGTTTTTTTTTACCATTTCGTGGAAATAACACGGCGCATTTTTCCTGAGAAGATAATTTTTATAAGTGAAAAAGATAATTAATTAGTGAAAATAAATTTTCCCATTTGAGTGAATACATACCTGTTACGCAGGGACTTTCTTTCGCTCCTATCGTTATTTATCCCCACGGCATATTTTTTCTGAAAAATTAACGAGTAAATTTTCATAAGGATAATTTTTTATAAGTGAAAGAAAATTAATCAGTGTAAACAATTTTCCCATTTGAGTGAATACATGCCTGTTACGCAGGAACTTTTTTTGTTCTTATCGTATTTTATCGCCACGGCATATTTTTTTTCTTAAAATTGTCGAATAAGTTTCATAAGTGAAGATAATATTGAACATAACAATTAATATTAATTAATTTAGTGATTAGTTTCCTGCTACGCAGAGATTTTCTTTTGTTTTTATCGTACTTTATCGCTACAGCATATTTTTTCCTTTGAAAATTAACGAGTAAGTTTCATACGTGAAGTTAATATTGAACATAACAATTAATATTAAATAATTTAGTGATTAGTTACGTGCTACGCAGAGATTTTCTTTTGTTCTTATCGTACTTTATCGCCACGGCATATTTTTTTTCTCTGAAAATTAACGAATAAGTTTCATAAGTGAAGATAATATTGAACATAACAATTAATATTAATTAAATTAGTGATTAATTACCTGCTACGCAGAGATTTTCTTGCGTTCTTATAGTACTTATCGCCACGGCATATTTTTTCTCTGAAAATTGACGAATAAGTTTCATAAGTGAAGTTAATATTGAACATAACAATTAATATTAATTAATTTAGTGATTAGTTACCTGCTACGCAGAGATTTTCTTTTGTTCTTATCATACTTTATCGCCACGGCATATTTTTTCTCTGAAAATTAACGAATAAGTTTCATAAGTGAAGATAATATTGAACATAACAATGAATATTAATTAATTTAGTGATTAGTTACCTGCTACGCTGAGATTTTCTTTCGTTCCTATAGTACTTATCGCCAAGGCACATTTTACCTGAAAATTGACGAATAAGTTTCATATGTGAAAAAAGAACGCTTTTTTTTGTTGTTTGTTCGCCATTCATCCTGCTCCCAGTGCGTTAGCAGAATTAAGCCAAACAGGTAGGAGCCTGTAAGTCTAGGAGTGCATAAGTAGAAATAGTACAACAAAAGTGTAAATTTTCAAAAATAAAGTCCAATGAGCCCAAAATTTAATAAAGCAAACTAAAGGAAAAAAATAGAGGCCAATGAGGCCGAAGCTTAATAAAGTATATTAAAGAAAAAGTAAAAGAGGCCCAATGAGCCCCCCTAATCACTGCAAATCTATCGTTGTTCGAGACGAGGAGAAAAAGGGTGCACCCAAGTGTTGCCTGATTATCAGTTCCTGCCAGTGTGGGATATCTCCGCCGGACTCGTAATGTATTCTTTTTGGTCTAAGAAGTCAGTCTGATTCTTTTTCTAGTATACTATATTTCCTTTTCATAGATGTTTCTATTGATTCCATATTTTTGATTATTAGTAATGGCTGGTTTGCATGAGTAGGTAGTTAAGGGTAGCCATTTTTCTGGGATAGTTAAGCAACGTAGGACTAAGAGCCAGATAGTAGGGTTAATCTTAGAATAAGATAGGGTTAAGCCAACCCCCACATGTTACCGTGTAGGACAAAGGAGAGTAGTGAATGTGAATAAACCAAATTGTGGCGGTACCTTTTTTTTTGCTATTTCATTATTCTAACGTATCTCCCTTTCTTTATTTTCTTCCCTGTTGTTTTTTTTGTTGTTCATTGTTCTCCTGGGAACCTAGTGAGCACACCTATGTCCGAAACGATGGATGACTACACCCTGCGCAAGAAAGGGGTATGGAGGTAGGATGAGGCGACGTTAACTACCACACTCGTACACACTTGCAATGGGGCTAAGTAAACAATTTTCGTCGTTGGCTTTGAGACTTAGCAATGGGTGGTAGGGGGCGGTTGGGCCCAGACATCATCAAAGCCGGAGCTTCAATACCAGCCGAAACTTCCAAACTCTTCTCTCTCTCTCTCGTCGTCGAAAGTTCTCTCTCTATCCGGCGTTGGCAATTCTCCGGGTGAACCTTAGCGGTTGTCTGTCGTTGCAGAGCTCTACGAGTTCCTTGTTTTCTTTCAGCCTTCCTTCTTTTTTAACAGGTGCAATTTCTGGACGAGATGGCGAATCCAGTGGGACAGGATGCAGCCCTGTGAGTAAGTGGTAGCAAGTCTTTTCTATATTTTAAGAAAAAAAAAATTTGAGTCACTTTTAGATGTCCGTCTGTCCGTCCGGTGAAACGTTTTCTTTTTGGTTGACACAGCTATCCAGCATCGGAGAGGCGTGAGTAACAAGAACCCCCCCCCTAGCCGACTGTTTGCTAGCGGCAACGTTGCTGTGTCGTTACTCACACTGCCTCTAAGATGATTTTTGTTATAGAAGGGTTTAGCTGCGGATAGGATAGGATATATTTAACAAATGTCCTCTTCGTCCTTATTAAGGATACACTTATTTTACATTTTTGAATTCCGCAAATAAAACTAAAACGAAAATGTTATATTGAAAATTCGAATTTAATCCTTTATTATCGAGATATAAGACCTCAAATTGTACTCTATGCACCGTGTTCCTTTGCCATTTTTCCGAAAATGCACACAGATATCATCGAAGTGCTAGTAACAAAAGTCACACATCATAAGCAGGGCTATATTTTGGTATGGTAAACATTTAAAAAAAGCCACACGATAAAGGATATCTTCGGTTTGGTCCTTTTCGTCCTTTTTGAGGATGCATTTTTGGCTACGTTGAATAACTGCAAATCAAATTAGAAAAAAAGTTGTATACCTACTGAAAAATCTTCGCAAAAATAAGTTGAATCATTTTCAGGTATGTAATATGTTGTCATAATTCCTGAGACAAAAGGGCCGGCATTTCGTCCCCTTTCAATTTTCAGGTAAATTATCATTATCTTATTTTTATTGTTAATGTAAACTTCTGTAGGTTTGTACCTAATATACTCATACCTAACTATATCCAACTTTCGCCTAGTGCACGCTTGAAATAGTATAAATTGGTGATATGCAGTATGCAAATTTCATTTTAAGTTTGATCTTTAATATAAATATTCTTGTAATGTCGCGCCTTGCAAATAGGGAATTGGTAGAGCTGCTGATTACATACGGGGAATGTAACCGTAATGCCGCAGAAACTGTAAGGAGTTATGCTGAGCGCTTTCCAGAAAGATGGTGCTCAACCAGGCAACACTTATTGCGAATAATAGAAACAGACATGCATCATGGACTGAGAGTTCTAGGCGACATAGAAGAACGGGAGCAAGACCCAGGACCTTCTGCTTCAGAAGTTCACATTCTCAGTGAGACAAGTGAGATACTCTCAGTTGGCTCACTGAGACTGCACTTTCGGTGAACTGTCTTAGTTCGATATTGAGCTACAAAATTCGAACGCAACCACTGAGCAACTGAGACAAGTAAAACTGAATTTTCTTGTCTCAGATGACTCAGTTTCGTTATTTTGTGATTTTAATTACTAATTAAAGTTTAGTGAGCTATTTGAATGAACCAACAACACTTTCCTCAATTTATTACTATCCATTTTCTGTAGTAAAAATTATTTAAATGTCAAAATTGGCAAATCAGCTGATTGGTTTGAACTGAGAGAACTGAGACGGTTGCTCAAAGTTTAGTCTCAGTTATCTCACTGAGGGCGTGTATCTTTTTTCCGCTCCGTAGATCGAACAGATTTTTTAGAACGCTCAGAGCACTCTGGAAAAAAGATACAAATCCGAAGTGCTCTGAGTGATCTGGTAGCTTTTTATATATTGGCAACACTTGTGATTTGTGAAATATCTATTGATAAAACAAAATTCTTTATAAAAATAAATAAATAATAATAATAAAGTTATAAAAATAAGTAGGGAGTGAAGGAACGGAAGGAAATATGGAATTTAAAAAAGTATTCACATTTTCAATAGGATTTTTTTGCGCTTTATTGGTATTACTGACGGATTGCTCCAAATGCTCCGAGGTTTATCTACGATCAGTTAGAGCACTCTGAGCAATAATAAAGATACACGTGCAGAGCGCTCAGAGTACTCTGAAAGTAAATAACGATACAAGAAATCGGGGTTCAGAGCGCTCGGAGTGCTCTGAGCAGAATAAAGATACACGCCCTGAGACAGTGCTTGCCGAAAGCCCCTATTGTATCACTGTACCGTGGGCTGGAACGAAAATTCGATTTGCCAAAATGCATGTTAAAAATTTCACATCCAGTGGAATGCAGCAGCCGCTCGTCTGTGTCCAAATCCAAAAGGTATCTTTTCAGAACATGTTCCATTTTGTTATCTGGGAATATGCAATAAATTTTTTTTTTTTTTTTTAAAAAAACAAAATGTTTCGGTAAATTTTTTTCTTCACTTTGGTGGCCGATTAGGGTTATTTTCAGATAGAATACTTTCATTTATGCCCATGTCGGCCCCAATTGCGAAATGTTGGTCCAACTGTTGTACCAATCTGTGTTGGCATACAACTGTTGTATGGTGTGTGGGCCAATCGTACGAAGCATCCAACGATCGCAAGCTCGGTTGGATGGTTGGATGTGCATGGAGGTAAACCGATGTTGTATATGCGACCGTTGTATAGTGTATGTGCTTGTTGGTCAACTGTTGATCCGATTTCATTAACTGTGAAGCTTTTAATTGTAATTGCATTGTAAAAAACAAACGAAAATGGTGTGTATTAAGTATAAAGACTTCTGGCAAGAGTTTATTGATATGTTATTAATTTTCAAAGACATAGTCACAGCTGAAAAACAAATGCACATTTTCTTTTTTTTTTGACAACCGATGACATTATTTCGTAATACTCAGTATGAAAAATTACACAAGACTGACAGCGGAAGAAATTGGTCCAACAGTTGTATCGTGTGTGGACTACCATCGTAACCCCCGCAAGATACAAGCCATGGACAAAGTCGAAAAAAGAGAGCAGCGGGCCGGTCAGCAGGCGACATCCACAGTCTTCTTGCCTTGTCTTACTGAAGGAGTTTTTCATATAAAAGTTGCTTGTATTTTGCTCAAACGCTATAATTTCCATAAATTTGTTCTACATACTATATTTGTTTAAAACTATTAGAAAGAAAACATATTTGGCTGCAATTTGTTTTAACTTCATTTTGCTATGAGAGCGACAGATTTCGGCTTTAGGACCGGTTTAAGATGAAATTTTAGTTTTTCCTCTATGACGAGTATACAAAAAGCCGTGAGAGTGAGCTCTTACTGTATGCTGTACCCGGCACGTTAAGGCGTTTTAATGTGTCGGTGCCTTCGGCGACTTCATGGCTTGCAGTATATTTCGGGGGTTATGCTACCATACAACTGTTGGTCCAACGGTTGTTCAACAGCTTTGGACCAACAATTGTATCGTGTGTCGGCCGCTTAAGCATTCATTTCTTCTGCCATTCTTAGCCTTCAATAATGCATAAAACAAAATTTCCAGTAAATTTCTAAGAAAGAATTAAGGTTTTCCTCCATCTGGTCGAGGCATCGTCTATTTTATATATTCGAGCGAGACGTAGCAAATTTGTTTAATTAACTCGCAACATGTATCTGACTTCTGGTTTTCAACAATTTTCTTATTCGATTCATTATCTGTATATTTACTTATTCGTGGTAAAAATATAACTTATCACTTTTATTCATTTGATTTATTACCTTACCTGACTGCTATTACAAACTTTATTTTGTATGGATAAATATAACCAATATGAACAATCCCAACAACAAAAGTACGTAACAATAGGTAGGTGTTAAAGAAGCAATATAAAGGTTTCTTATTTGGGTCAATAATACATTCATAGTAAAAAAGAATGTATCTTTTTATATGCCGTCTGCACTCCCAGTCAAATGAAATCAAAATATATGTGCAAAGCAAAATAACATTAACATTACCATCAAATAAAAACTCGGCGGTTGCTAAGTTACTACAAGTGACACTCAGTACGTTTACATGAATTTTTGAGTACTTGACTTGAAATCCGCTTGAAACTCAAGTAGGGTTTTTCGTTGAATTAATTCCAATTACTTGACTTGAAATTTACTTGAAGTGACACTTTACCCTTGACAACTCCGCATTAGGTTCAATACATATCTGCGGATTATTAGATAAATATCTTGAAAAGTGCTAAAAATCACAACCTCAAATATCGACAATGATCTTCTTTTTGTTCCTCTTTGCCGTTTTCATACTCACAGAAATGAAAAATGTTCAAATACTGAAGTTGCGTTTAAATGGATTTTTTCAAGTAAATCGAACAAAATTTTGTGATTTACTTGACTCAAGTATACTTGAAGTCAATGCACGTTTACATTATATTTTGAATACGTGATCTCTATTTGAAGTATACTTCAAGTATTCATGTAAACGTACTGACTGTTTCTATAAGGGCCAACCCAGACCAGAAATTTTTAAAGAAGGAAGTAATTTCCTTCCCTTGGCGTAGACGTACCATAATAATGTTGCTTCGCAAAGTTCCTTATATGTTTACCGAAATTAATTGTGTGCGTGTTCAATTAAGTCATGTAACGAAGAGCTTGTCAGCCGACAGATATACCTACATTCACTTGTACCTGAATGTAAATACATACCGCATCCGACACCTCTTTGTTACAAAATCATACCCAGGATAGGTGTGGGTGGCTGTACAGCGAGTATGCCGCTGGCGAACAGCCGGCTTGGGGTGGTTCTTACCACCCACATCCCTTCGATGCTTGTAAGGCTGTGAGAGAGAGAGACGTAAAATGTTTGACCGGACAGACGGACGAACAATAAAAAAAAGGACTTAAAAGTGTGATTGCAGACGGACAGACGGACAATAAAAAAAAAAGGATCTATTGCAGACTTCCTTCTCATAGTGGAACCTGAAAGCCTAAAAAGAAGAAAATTGATTTTATTTATATGCTGCAAAAAGAAGGAGAATAGAAGACCTCAGCAACGCCGAACAAGTGCTAATTCACCCGGAGAGCTTACAACGCTGGCTAATGGACGATTGAGAGAGAGTGAGAGAGCTGAGAGGGGTCTCTGATGTTGTTGAGACCCCGGCGTTGGGTAATGTTGGGCCCAATCGCCCCCATCCACCCTGGCTAAGCATCCAAAGCCGTATCGAAATGCTCAGCCCCCAAATACTTGTGCTTGTGCTAGATGGTCGCTTACCGCCCCGTCATCCCGTCACCCCTCCGCAAGGCGAAAACTTATTCAGTCATGCTGTGGTTAGACCAATGTATGATGACCAAGTAATGTGGCGACGTCACCGCAAGCGATGAGAGAAAAGTGCAATGACGATTATATATGTATCGGCTAGAATCCACGAGGCGGACTGTTCCTATAAATGCTGGAGATCCCAGAGAAAAAGAAGGGGATTTATGAACATGTATATATACAAGGGAAAAAATGCTTTCAAATCTTGGTTACGGACCCTGGTGTTTAATGTCTTGAAGGCGGCCACGTGAGGCTTCTCATAAAATTCTTTGACAGTCTTGTCTTAGTTACGAACACTAACCCAACCCTAGTCCCTACTAGCTAGGCTTATAACTACAGGACCGTGGAGTGTTACTAAATGTAAAGTAAATAATAATAATAAAAAAAACAAGTTTTCCTAATATATTACTACTATCTTAATTATGTAGGACAAAAGGAAGAAACAATTTAATTATAACACAAAAAAATACTTCAAAATGAACCTGGAACCCCTTCTGGATACCTCGGGGCGGGTCGTAGTAAATATTCAAATACTTCCCTCGCTGACACGTTCCGGACTGCTGGAAGGGTGCACCCTACGATGAAACTGCTGCTGTTTATGCACTGTGTGGGCTCATTGGCCTTTTTTTTTCCTTGTCACCTCTTTAGGGTGCTATCGGATATTTATTAGACATTATATGTTATTATATATCATAAAGGTTTCTTTCAGCGTTATTAAGGTTACGTATTAGCACTAATTATTACAGAATTATTAGAGTAACTTGTGGACAACGCCACTTACAAATTAATCACGTGCTTCAAACTAGATTTTTTTTTTTTTTTTGGTTTTTCTGTTTTCCTAAAACGCGGTCATACACAGGCACATCAAGATTTGAACGACTGTTTCGACGAGTTAAACTTCCAACTCACACAGGTAAATAATAGAGTAACTGCTCGCAACAAACACTGAGTCGTGTCAGTACACTTACAGGAAAAGTCACTACCGCGCAGGTAAGATATTGAAAAAAGAAAATCTAAAATCCTCACACTTTCATCCGTATTGCCGAAACTCATATCGTTTGACCCGAAGGAAAGTCTTTGCCACGCAGGTAAGATCTTCACAAGGGAAATCCAAAATTTTTCCCACTTTTTATTTTTCTATTGGCAGGAAATTATATTAATTCATTTCGAGAAAACTCACTGCCACGCAGGTAAGATTTTCACAGAGAAAAAAATCCAAAATTTAACACTTTTATTTTTTTTTCTATTTGCAGGAAATCATAAGAATTCATTTGGGGAAAAGTCACTGCCACGCAGGTAGCAATTTTGCACAAAGAAAGCCTACAATTTTCCCACTTTTAAAAGTTATCGGAGAACTTACACCGATTCCTTTGGAGGAAAGTCGCTGCCGTACAGGTATAATTTATTTACAAACAAAAAACGAAGCACAAATGCTTTTAAATTCACTGCCACGCAGGTAAAATATTTTCACAAGGAAAATCTAAAATCTTCACACCTTATATTTGTCTAATACAGGAAATCGTATTAATACATTCGGAGAAGAGTCACTGCCACGCAGGTAATATTTAAAAAAAAAACTGAAGCATAAATGCTTTTACATTTACACGATTTTCCTTCTTATTGCAGAAAATCTTAACAATCTATTTGGAGGAAATTCACTGCCACGCAGGTAAAATATTTTCAAAACACTGAAGCACAAATGCTTTTAAAGTTACACGCTTTTCTTTCTTATTGCAGAAACTCCTAACAATTCATTTGGAGGAAATTCACTGCCACGCAGGAAAAAAATATTTTCACAAAGAAACTGAAGCACAAATGCTTTTAAATTTACCGCCACGCAGGTAAAATATTTTCACAAAGGAAATCAAAAATCTTCACACTTTTTATTTGTCTAATTACAGGAAATCGTATTAATACATTCGGAGAAGAGTCACTGCCACGCAGGGAATATTTCAAATATTACTCCAAGAAACTTTACAAAAACTTTTCTAAAACTCAAATTTATCTTGCAGGCAAAAATCTCCGCACGCGTCACCGTACTCGACCAAGGTACCAAATCGACTCCCCGAGTTCACGCCGTCTCCCTACATTACAGCCGCTACGACACCCAACCGACAGCCGAACCGTTCGTCGTCGGTCGGAATCCGAAAATTTCTACTGGCGACCGTACTGCTAGCTATATGAGCGGTTGTCTGTGTATCCCTGCTAGGTGGAACGAATATTTTGTTTTCGAGCAAATACATTGCATGATGGTATCATGCGATGTATTACAGTTAGGCGAATTACCGTTTTCGTCGTCTCTATGTGGGTGACTAGTGGTAAGTTTTGCCCGAAAAATTGTATTTTGTGCTCATTTTACACATTTATAATTTTTCGACTGAAAAAAATATTCTGCTGTTGTTGTTGCTCCTTTTAGATCTGGACTTGTATGCGGGTATGTATGAATATGTCTTTATCTTTTCAGGAATTTGTTAATATGAAGAAGTAGCATAGGGCTACTTCTTGAAAATATAAATTTCATTTTTCAGGAATTTTTTTAAAATATGAAGAAGTAGCATAGGGCTACTTCTTGCAAATATAAATTTTACATTTTTCAGGACTTTCTTAATATGAAGAAGTAGCATAGGGCTGCTTCTTGCAAATATATAGATTTTATATTTTCAGGAATTTTCTCATATGGAGAAGTAGCATAGTGCTACTTCTCGGAAATAGCTAAATTTTATGAAATTATGTACTCTGGGAGATCACGGCGTTTTCTCTACAGACGTAGAGAAGCCAAACGAAAGTAGCATAAGAGGGTATACGCTACAGCGTGGGGACGACCCACCGAGAATAGAGTCTCATGCCGTGCAAAACGTGAAAGGGAGAAAAAAGAGAGAGAAGAAGGAAAAAAAACAAGAAGGTCGACTCGGGAGGTGGACCATGAATAACATTTTTGCAGCCGCGCCGAACGTGGGGACGACCCACAAGAGTCTCAAGCCGGGCATACACTAGACCCTGTGTTGTTGAGATCTAAGATCCTAATTCGTCTTGAACGAGGGAGGACTGATCTACCGATAGACGTCGTCTACCAACTCGCCTCGCCCAATGAACTGACCAGGGAGAGGTGCAGCGATTGAGTTATTAGGTACGGGAATGTCCGGCTCGAGACTACGACTTCGTCGGTAAAGTGCCGCTACTTAATGTTCTGCTGAACCCAGTCGCAACACCCCGGAAATCCCCCAATCCCAAGAGAGGAAATCGCTTCGTAACAGATAGAATTCATCTATCAACTCACTCGGGATGACGGAAATCCCGCGGGATGCAACAAGCGGGTTCAAGCTCTAAGGAAATTGAAGAAAGGACAGGAAAGAAAAATCCTTCAGATGAATGCTAACCTAGAAGGGGTTAGTAACGAAGGCTGGGACTGGGACTTGTTAGTTTAGAGAAAATACACAATAAAAAAAAAAGAATCGCTGAGACTCCATCCGCACTCGATGGCGCTGTGACATTCCTGAATTGGAGAAATTTCAAGAAAGGACAGGGAAGTAAAATCCTTCAGATTAAGGCTAACCCAGAAGGGGTTAGTAGCAAGGAGAGGTGACGCTCTAAACTCGTGAATTTAGAGGTATTGCGCTAGAAACAAAATTTCCGCCGACTCCGCTCACACGACACTACTTGACACGCCAGACTTATTGAAAGAAGATTGAAGAAGAGACAGGAAAATAAAATCCTTCAGATGAAGGCTAACCCAAAAGAAGTTAGTAGCAAGGAGAGGTGACACTCTAAACTCGTTCATTTAGAGGTATTGCACTAGAAACAAAATTTCCGCCGACTCCACTCACACGACACTACTTGACACGCCAGACTAATTGAAAGAAAATTGAAGAAGGGACAAGAAAATAAAATCCTTCAGATGAAGGCTAGCCCAGAAGGGGTTAGTAGCAAGGAGAAGTGACACTCTAAACTCGTTCATTTAGAGGTATTGCACTAGAAACAAAATTTCCGCCGACTCCGCTCACACGACACTACTTGACACGCCAGACTAATTAAAAGAAAATTGAAGAAGGGATAGGAAAATAAAATCCTTCAGATGAAGGCTAACCCAGAATGGGTTAGTAACGAAGACTGGGACCATCTAAACTTGCTAGTTTAGAGATGATATACTATAAAAAAAAACCCACACTCCACTGAGACTTCAGCCACACCAGCCACCACTCGCAAACCCTTCGGTTGGAAGCAAATTGAAGAAAGATAGGAAAGTAAAATCCTTCAGATGAAGGCTAACCCAGAAGGGATTAGTAGCAAGGAGAGGAAGGTTACCACCCACCACTGAAGAAGTAGTAGGAGGGCTTGCGATAACCTGTAGTTCACAAGTGAAGCTTGCCGGATGCCTTCTTAGGGCTACCGAGATCTACTCGACTTTGGTCAAGGCTTTATACCCTGAGAAGAGGGAAAAAAAATTCCAAAGAGGAGACTTTACTAAAGGCACCTTGAAAGAATGCGAAAAGAAATAGAATTACTGCGTGCCTGATAAAGAAAATAGATCATAGCCTATAATAGCCATTCACAAGATAAAGCCGATCTAGTCCGACTGATAATCCGACTAGGAAAATGGTTTCTATGGTAGTACCGATAACATTCCGACCTAACAAACGCGACAGTGATTCCATAGCTCGTAAAGAAAACAAGGTTGGTTTTACTTTTCTTGATCATTGGATTACTAGCAGTGTCGAAGATGGAAAAAAAAAGAAAAAAATTTTTATATGTACAATGCCTAGACAAAAAAAAATAAGATCTCGCTCACTACATGCACTACTTGGGTTGCATCGAAGTGGCTCACCTGGAACTGAACTATTATCACGATAACAATATAAATAAAATTTAAAAATAAACGAAAAAGAAAACTACGGTGTTATTGGTAACAAGATACCTGTACGTTAGAGTATTCAATAACACTACAGTGTGTCACTTTACTAATAGTTAAGATTGACTACATGAATAAAACTTACGAAACACATATATATAGCCTCAAGAATGAAATGAAGCGTCGATATTTTCCCTTCATGAAGGGCGTCGGCATGACGGCACGACGAGAGGTGAGACACACTCGTTCCAACACACGCAAGAAAATAAGAAGAACATCAATAAGTTTCAGCCACTGCTAAAAAATAATAAAAAAAACCCAACAAAAAAATTGTTTTCCTTCTAACTCTCTCTCTCTCTCTCTCCCTCCTCGCCGTACACCACTCTCCAAGGTGTCGTCGCTCTGAATCAGGCTAATCGCAAAACCTTCGGTCAATCTATATTTATATAATAAGAGCAAAAAACTCTATCAAGCGTTATTCGATGTTTGTTAGCAAATGGTCATGAACTTGATGGCTGTCCGAACATAGACGCGTAACAAGCCGAAGCAAAACTTCTAAGAGGGGTATGCTGAACCGCGCCCCCTAAGCTTGTACTCCCACCAAGCAAATGAGCATTTAACTAAATGGGACGGGGTTTACTGCAATGTCGAAAAACGGAACTTCGAGTTGCCGTCTTACAATGCATGATCGCGACAAACACTCTCTTAACCAAGGATAAAATCGGGAGGGATGAACATCGTTCATCAACTTGGCAAGAGACTGAAGTCAACAGATCAAGAAAAGGTGAGAGGTCAGTGATTAAGTGGCTGCTGGTACTCGAGTAAAAAGTCGTAGCGGTGATTTATATAAGGAGATATATATATACGGGACAACCCAGCTAAATAAATATCTATACGGGACAACCCAACTAAAACTAAGAATCTATACGGGACAACCCAACTAAAACTAAAAAGAGATAATACGGGACAACCCAACTAAAACTAAAAAGAGATAATACGGGACAACCCAACTAAAACTAAAAAGAGATAATACGGGCTTCTTCTCGGAACCAGCAGAAGTGAACGGAATTAGTTTCAAAAACGTATGCATCGCATACAACGCTAAGTGACCACTGATCGACTTAGCCTCCCATCACTAGAAGTTAGGGAAGGTTGATAGGGAATGACAAAAGACAAAAAAAAGTCACCTTCACCTCGTGTGGGACTCCGCTCCAAGATCACCGTCCCGGCATTGCGTCGATCACTCCAAGTCGGATACCAATCTAGAGGATGCTCAACAGCCATCCTCCCGTCAGAGTGATCGAAGCAGCCCTAAATGGAGCCATGGGAGCAGAGCGCCACGCAAGCGCGAAAAGTTAGAAAAAGGATCATTCGAACTGCCAGGCTGCATCAACCCAACAAGGACAAGGTCACAATAGATGAACGTCGTTTATCAACTTGTTGAGTTGAGACACACGTGCGGTTCTTCAAATAGGCCTGCATCGAGTGATCAGCTGTTCAGTGGCCGCGGACCGAAGCTTCGCTTCCCAGTGGTGCCCGCAAGCCCAAAGACCGCATATATACCACTGAAGAGAAGAGCACTTCAATGCTAGAAACTGAAAAGTTTCGAAAGTTTAGATACGAGATAAAATTCCACGTGGTCATCACCCCGGTGACCACGAGCCGAAGCTTGGCTTCAAAGGTGGTACGCCTCGCGCACAAAACTCGCTTGCTGCCAAGGAGGTGAGCACTTAGACAAAAGAAACTATTAAATTTAAGGTAGAAATTGACTTAGACTTGACCGAAGGCAGTTTACCCTCGCACATACAGCCAGAACCATGGTCGAGTGACCCATCCGCGATACAAAGGTCGGGCCTAACGAGAGCCAAAAAGGAGCTATCATGGATGTAACGTATTCCACAGAAGCAAGAAGAGCTCTGCGTGGACCCAGCCCCTTGTATCCGCCAGGCAAATCACTTGCGTCAGCTTAAAACGTACTGAGGTCTTACAAAACAAAGAAAAGTTCTAATAGTGATAATAACACAAAAAAAATTGAGAAAATAACATTGAAATAGCAATTGCATTCTAGCCAAGAGAAGCTTGACTAAATGCGAAAAAAAAAACAATTTGGGCGCCATTTGTAACACAAATGGGCGACCAGAAAAAAATCATTTAAATAGTAATTGCACTTTAGTCAAGAGAAGCTTGACTGAAGGCCAAAAAAAAAACCAAATTTGGGCGCCATTTTTAACACAAATGGCGACCAGAAAAATCAAAAATCAAACTTTAAAATGCACTAACACAGAGGCTTGACTAAATGCGAAAGAAACCCTAATGCTTGGGCGCCATTTGTAACGACAAATGGACGACCAGAAAAAAATCGAAAATTATTTTAAAAAAATGTAACTGCACTTTAGTCAAGAGAAGCTTGACTAAAGGCCGAAAGAAAACGTTTGGGCGCCATTTGTAACGACAAATGGGCGACCAGAAATAACTTCAAAATAGTCATTGCACTTTAGTCAACAGAAGCTTGACTAAAGGCCGAAAAAAACCGTTTGGGCGCCAATTGTAACGACAAATGGGCGACCAGAAACATAACTACAAAATAGTCATTGCGCTTTAGTCAAGAGAAGCTTGACTAAAGGCCGAAAAAAACCGCTTGGGCGCCATTTGTAACGACAAATGGGCGACCAGAAAAAAAAATCAAAAATAAGCTTGAAATAATAATCGCGCTCTAGTCAAGAGAAGCTTGACTAATGCCAAAAAAAAACCCAATTTGGGCGCCATTTGTAACGACAAATGGGCCACCAGAAATAACTTCAAAATAGTCATTGCACTTTAGTCAAGAGAAGCTTGACAAAAGGCCGAAGAAAAAAACACCTTGGGCCCCATTTGTAACGACAAATGGACGACCAGAAAAAAATGAAAAATTATTGAAAAAAAGGTAATTGCACTTTAGTCAAGAGAAGCTTGACTAAAGGCCGAAAAAAAAACCAATTTGGGCGCCATTTGTAACGACAAATGGACGACCAGAAAAAAATCAAAAACTATTTAAAAAAAAAAGGTAATTGCACTTTAGTCAAGAGAAGCTTGACTAAAAGCCAAAAAAAAACCACCTTGGGCGCCATTTGTAACGACAAATGGACGACCAGAAAAAAATTAAAAATTATTGAAAAAAAGGTAATTGCACGTTAGTCAAGAGAAGCTTGACTAAAGGCCGGAAAAAAAACCAATTTGGGCGAAATTTGCAACGAACAGCTTGTCAGCCGACAGATATACCTACATTCACTTGTACCTGAATGTAAATACATACCGCATCCGACACCTCTTTGTTACAAAATCATATCCAGGATATGTGTGGGTGTCTGCACAGCGAGTATGCCGCTAGCGATCAGCCGGCTTGGGGTGGTTCTTGCCACCCACATCCCTTCAATGCTTGTAAGGCTGTGCATAGAGACGTAAAATGTTTGACCGGACAGACGGACGGACAATAAAAAAAGGACTTAAAAGTGTGACTGCAGACGGACAGACGGACAATAAAAAAAAAGGATCTATTGCAGACTTCCTTCTCATAGTGGAACCTGAAAGCCTAAAAAGAAGAAAATTGATTTTATTTATATGCTGCAAAAAGAAGGAGAATAGAAGACCTCAGCAACGCCGAACAAGTGCTAATTCATCCGGAGAGCTTACAACGCTGGCCAATGGATGATTGAGAGAGAGTGAGAGAGCTGAGAGGGGTCTCTGATGTTGTTGAGGCCCCCGCTTTGGGTAATGTTGGGCCCAATCGCCCCCATCCACCCTGGCTAAGCCTCCAAAGCCGTATTGAAATTCTCAGCCCCCAAATACTTGTGCATGTGCTAGATGGTCGCTTACCGCCCCGTCATCCCGTCACCCCTCCGCAAGGCGAAAACTTATTCAGTCATGCTGTGGTTAGACCAATGTATGATGACCAACTAATGTGGTGACGTCACCGCAAGCGATGAGAGGAAAGTGCAATGACGATTATATATGTATCGGCTAGAATCCACGAGGCGGACTGTTCCTATAAATGCTGGAGATCCCAGAGAAAAAGAAGGGGATATATATATATTATATATTTTTTATACCTACAAGGGAAAAAAATGCTTTCAAATCTTGATTACGGACCCTGGTGTAATGCCTTGAAGGCGGCCACGTGAGGCTTCTCATACAATTCTTTGACAGCTTGTCTTAGTTACGAACACTAACCCAACCCTAGTCCCTACTAGCTAGGCTTATAACTACAGGACTGTGGAATGTTACTAAATGTAAAGTAAATAATAATAATAAAAAAAGAAAAGAAACAAGTTTACCTAATGTAGTACTACTATCTTAATTATGTAGGAACAAAGGAAGAAACAATTTAATTATAACACACACAAAAAAATACTTCAAAATGAACCTGGAACCCCTTCTGGATACCTCGGGGTGGGTCGTAGTAAATATTGAAATACTTCCCTCGCTGACACGTTCCGGACTGCTGGAAGGGTGCACCTTACGATGAAACTGCTGCTGTTTATGCACTGTGTGGGCTCATTGGCCTCTTGTTTTTTTCCTTGTCACTTCTTTAGGATGCTTTCGGATATTTATTAGACATTATATGTTATTATATATCATAAAGGTTTCTTTCGGCGTTATTAAGGTTACGTATTAGCACTAATTATTACAGAATTATTAGGGTAACTTGCGGACAACGCCACTTACAAATTAATCACGTGCTTCAAACTAGATTTAATTTTTTTTTTTTTTTGGATTTTCTGTTTTCCTAAAACGCGGTCATAAACAGGCACATCAAGATTTGAAGGACTGTTTCGACGAGTTAAACTTCCAACTCACACAGGTAAATAATAGAGCAACTGCTCGCAACAAACACTGAGACGTGCCAGTACACTTACAGGAAAAGTCACTACCGCGCAGGTAAGATATTGAAAAAAGAAAATCTAAAATTCTCACACTTTTATCCTCATTGCCGAAACTCATATCGCTTTACCCGAAGGAAATTCTCTGCCACGCAGGTAAGATCTTCACAAGGGAAATCCAAAATTTTTCCCAATTTTTATTTTTCAATTGGCAGGAAATTATATTAATTCATTTGAAGAAAACTCACTGCCACGCAGGTCAGATTTTCACAGAGAAAAAATCCAAAATTTAACACTTTTATTTTTTTTCTATTTGTAGGAAGTCATAAGAATTCATTTGGGGAAAAGTCACTGCCACACAGGTAAGATTTTCACAGAGAAAAAATCCAAAATTTTACAATTTTTTTCTTCTATTTGCAGGAAATCATAAGAATTCACTTGGGGAAAAGTCACTGCCACGCAGGTAGGATGTTTGCACAAAGAAAGCCTACAATTTTCCCACTTTTAAAAGTTATCGCAGAACTTATACCGATTCCTTTGGAGGAAAGTCGCTGTCGTGCAGGTATAATTTATTTACAAACAAAAAACGAAGCACAAATGCTTTTAAATTCACTGCCACGCAGGTAAAATATATTCACAAGGAAAATCTAAAATCTTCACACCTTTTATTTGTCTAATATAGGAAATCGTATTAATACATTCGGAGAAGAGTCACTCCCACGCAGGTAATATTTAAAAAAAAACTGAAGCACAAATGCTTTTACATTTACACGATTTTCCTTCTTATTGCAGAAAATCTTAACAATCTATTTGGAGGAAATTCACTGCCACGCAGGTAAAATATTTTCACAACACTGAAGCACAAATGCTTTTAAAGTTGCACGCTTTTCTTTCTTATTGCAGAAACTCCTAACAATTCATTTGGAGGAAATTCACTGCCACGCAGGAAAAAAATATTTTCACAAAGAAACTGAAGCACAAATGCTTTTAAATTTACCGCCACGCAGGTAAAATATTTTCACAAAGGAAATCAAAAATCTTCACACTTTTTATTTGTCTAATTACAGGAAATCGTATTAATAAATTCGGAGAAGAGTCACTGCCACGAAGGTAATATTTCAAAAATTTCTCCAAGAAACTTTTACAAAAACTTTTCTAAAACTCAAATTTATCCTGCAGGCAAAAATCTCCGCACGCGTCTAACGATCACCGTACTCGACCAAGGTACCAAATCGACTCCCCGAGCTCACGCCGTCTCCCTACATTACAGCCGCTACGATACCCAACCGACAGCCGAACCGTTCGTCGTCGGTCGGAATCCGAAAATTTCTACTGGCGACCGTACTGCTAGCTATATGAGCGGTTGTCTGTGTATCCCTGCTAGGTAGAATGAATATTTTGTTTTCGAGCAAAGTTTTCTTGGATTTTTTTTTTGCATTTTGCGGGCCTGCTGCAATACATTGCATGATGGTATCATGCGATGTATTACAGCTAGGCGAATTACCGTTTTCGTCGCCTCGATGTGGGTGACTAGTGGTAAGTTTTTGCCCGCAAAATTGTATTTTGTGCTCATTTTGCACGTTTATAATTTTTCGACTGAAACAAAATATTCTGCTGTTGTTGTTGCTTCTTTTAAATCTGGACTTGTATGCGGGTATGTATGAATATGTCTTTATCTTTTCAGGAATTTGTTAATATGAAGAAGTAGCATAGGGCTACTTCTTGAAAATATAAATTTCATCTTTTCAGGAATTTTTTTAAAATATGAAGAAGTAGCATAGGGCTACTTCTTGCAAATATAAATTTTACATTTTTCAGGACTTTCTTAATATGAAGAAGTAGCATAGGGCTGCTTCTTGCAAATAGCTATATAGATTTTAAATTTTCAGGAATTTTCTCATATGGAGAAGTAGCATAGGGCTACTTCTCGGAAATAGCTAAGTTTTATGAAATTATGTACTCTGGGAAATCATGGGGTTTTCTCTACAGACGTAGAGAAGCCAAACAAAAGTAGCGTAAGGGGGTATATGCTAGAGTCACAGTTTTTATACAAACAATTACTGTATCACAAATTCACAGCACGTAATGATTATTTAGTTATTATATTATCACCTCAAATCACAAATAAACATCTGTACAGCAGTCAGATTAGAAATTTCGCAATTTCAGAATGGCTGATTTGCTGCAGTATTGGTATGATGCCGTAATGCCGATAGTAACTTGGTATCACGGATTTTTTCCTACCCCCGAATACTTCTCACCAGTAAAAAGTGCCAATATCCTCCCCTGTGTGGGCTATGGCATATACAGATATGATTTTTCGTCATTTATAGCTCTTATTTTTGATTCAAAATTGGCTATAGCCAACAACTGATCGACCTCATTCTGACTATCGCCAGCAGTAGCCGGCTCTAGTCAAAAGTTGAACACAGAATAGGTACCATACCCGGGGGTTACACCTGCAAGTACAGCTTGCATGCAATCTGCACTGTCATACTTCTTGGACGTGTAACCTCTACTGCCACGCTGGCAGCTCAGGTTTCAGCGAACTTGCATGATGAAAAACCATGGCAGCTGGGAAATAGTAATTTGACATTTATACAGTTTTCAAAATGGCGGAAAAGAAATGCTTGAGAGGATTTGATAAATTTATTCTGGGAAAATGATATCTTCTGGGATCGTTTGCATTACATCATTTACCAACACCTTCATCTTAATTTTTTCTTGGGTTTTTATCATTCTGCTACTTCCTTTATTGCTGTAATTTTCCAATATACGCAAGACTTTACGTCTCGATGCCATTTTTTAAATGAACTTGCATGCAAGCTGATAAGACATCAACCGGGATTCCTTCTGCTGTCAAGTTTAAATTCGCGTTGGAAGGGAGGCTTGCATGCAAGCTGTACTTGCAGGTGTAACCTCCGGGTTAGAATATATATCAAACAGGAATGGTGATAAGCCAGATTTTGCGTAATGAGTCTCTGGTTCTGTTGGAAGTCCATGTTTTACATGGATTTACACGCCATCCCTATTCTAAACAACTTGTCAATTTGAAAAAGTAAACAAAGGTTGCCTTAAGATTACATCCCTGCAAAGTCACCGATTTTCTTTAAGCTATGCACACTAGTTCCTTTTCACTCACAAATCAGAAATATGAAAACGAAATTTGTCGGAAAGTTATAGTTTCCGAGATAATCGACTATAAAATTTCCGAACTTTGTACTGCACTTCACAACACAATTTGACATTCTTACAATAATTAACTCTTCTTCTTCTTCTTTTTAGTAACAAAAATACAAATAGTGTAAACATACCTTCCGAACATTCGGGCTACCAGCATTGCTTTTTTTTTAATTCATTACAAATATTTAGTTAGAATGGAATAGAAAAAATTTATTAAAGAAACACACACACACACCCTGCCAGCCTGCCTGTGTGTGTGTGTGCGCCAGCCTGTGGGCGTGTGTGTCAGCCTGTGTGTGTGTGTATATATGTGTTTATTAAGAGCTTTTGTCGAACGTGGTTTTGTGTGTATGCGGCTGTACTCGGTGTTACTATAACTCTCTTTGTAGAAAACAGTAAATGGGTTGTCCTTTCTGACTTCAAACGAGCAAATTTTAATCCATATGACCTTCTTTTTATCCACGTCCATTTGAAAGTTCTTCCCAATAACCTTGGATAGTGACTTAATGTCCAAAAATTCTTCAAATCCTATTTCATTGACATCGAATAAAGGGTTAGACTTCTTGCTAGTTTTAATAACAGCAACACATTGTGATGGTACATAATTGGTCTTGATTTTAGCGTTCTTGTTTTTGCTTTCTCAATCAAACTATGCATGTTATCACCTTCATTCTGCGTGTATCCAGTGACCAAAAAGTTTAGCGTAATCAAAGGTGTGTCCAATTTCAGTACACAGTACAGTAGCAAACAAATAATAAATTTTACCACTCGGTGTTGGAAGTACAGCTTATAATTCAAAAACTATGGATAAACAGTTCCCATTTTTTGCATCCTCCTTGTCTTTGTTTTTGTTGTCTCGTGCAAGATCTTTTTCCTTTAAGTGCGTTTTCATTTCAGAAGATAAATCCTTACTACTCGAATAACAGAGCTCAAAATGATCACTGGGCTCTTCTCAGGCCATTTCCCTTTGAGGTATCACCTAAACAAGCTGGGTTTGGCTGAGACTTCATCCTGCCGCTTCTGTCAGAATGCTCACGAAACCTCGGAGCACCTGCTCTGCAACTGCGAAGCATTGGCCAGGCGGAGATTACTCCACCTTGAACATGCTTTTCCTCCACCAAGTTACGTATGGAACCTCAAGCCCAGAATGGTTCTAGACTTTATTAACAGTCTAAACCTATAAATGGAGCAAATTCAACGGGGACTCACAATAGATCTTTCAGGTCTGCGAGGCTAACGCCTATACACCCCTTTACAAATCTAATCTAATCTACTACTCGAATGGTTATGCTGTTCGCATATAGAACATTGATCTTTTTTTCGGGATAAAAAAGGAAATATTAAAGTAGATGTTAAAAATCCTCCTATAAACGAGATAATTTCCAAAGGATTTATTCTCTTCTTTGCACTTTTTAACGTAATCACGATGAAGATCGGATATTATTTTCCCGCCTTCTATAAATTCTCTGGTAGTTTGCTGCCGAAGGTAATGCGATTCAATGCGAGGTATAGAATTAATATGCAACATTATCTCAATTTTAATTGAGTCGTCTAACTTAGGCTGCTCTCCATGTTTTCCCCTGTAATCAGTCGCCAAAAATCCATCTTTATACTTACTGATGGCTGTTCTTATTACTCTATCCGAAATAGACAAAGTACTACAGAAGAATTTCTTGCAAACAGCAATTTTCTTCTCATTCACTTTAAATGAATAGGAATAATTATTCCGCATTGTCTTGTTTGATGATACAACACTTCTTTGTATGGCAGAAATATTTTGCATAATGAAATTTCTTTGTACCTCCACAGATCCGGTGTCCCAATACTTAGTAAGTATTTCATATCTTTCTTGGGTTGTTATATTTTTAGAGCACTCAAACTTGCAACTTTCGCAGACTGCCTTTAAAGAACATTCTTCCACTATTTTTCCCTAACTGTTAGCGTATTGTTGTCCACGATTCCTTTTTTGTTTTACGAGATGTCTTTTCCAGGTGTGCTGGTTTCCTTTGTTTTCTTTTCCGGATATTATTAACTTTTGAAGTCGAGGTTAATTCAGTGCGGTCGTCATAAAGCTCTTTATCAGCTCTCTCGGCTTCTACAGATTCTATAAGGTCTAGAAGACTCATATTGTCGGAATTATGGAGACTTATTCCAGTTTGTTTGTTGACAAAATTTGATTCCACCAAAATGGTGTGTTGATCCAGCTGATCTACGTGTTCAACTCCCGCATTTCTTGCTTCGTCTTCGGTATAATCCACTGAAACACTGTCGTTGGAAATACGTTGCATTATGCTTGCAATGGCTTCATCTACTTCATTGTGGTCATCTAAAAAAAAATTGGAATTCTTGCACGTGTACTATAGAAGTCTAAACGATTAGCAATGTTACCTATAGAAAAGTATTCTTTGTCTTGTTTGACCAATTTATTCGTAATTTTTTTGATTTTAGGTTTTTGGTTAACTGTGCACGGGATAACATTTTTTAAATCACTATACAGAAACAAAATTATAAAATATGCCTCAAGATAATGCAGCTGTTTCAAACACTGACGACTGAATACTGAAATGACTTCTGCAATAGAGTCATATTTGGGTACAAACAGACACAATGGCATATTTGTTACCCGATTTTATGTGCAATATAGTCTTAACTGCTTTGTGACTGCTTACAAAATAATAATTCGACTTCCTTCCAACTACAAAAGCTGCATGTAGGCTGTTCTTAGTATGCAAAACTGTATTGAATTAAAAACAATTGGACATATTGAATTTAAGATTATATCAAGTAGGCATATCATACTTGACAGTATTTTAGGAATTATTCAAGGATCAAAAACTTTGTAGTTAGCGAGTAAAAGGGCATTAAATGACGTTACGACAGTCTTGCAGATAATTTCTCTTAATTCGAAAAAGTTTACTTTTTGATTAAACAGGTTGTGACTGTAGTGCAGAATCTTAAACTATATTCTCTGCAAGACAAATTTTTATAAAAATAACGGTATTTATCGGAAAAATCTGAAATAATTTCGTATTAATGATAAAATATAGTAAAATTTCCCATCTATTGACGGTGATAGCTTGTAACCAAAAATTTCTGCCTTATGACACTCTACGGGACCAAGTGCGATATGTATTGCATTCACGTCCAGAACTGAAACAAGTCTCTGCACGGAACACCTTCAAGTCTATTATCCAAAGAGAAAAATATGTTTTTGACCATAGTATTAGACAAAATAATCTTCGCAAGCCGCAAAAGTAACAAAGGTTTCTGATCTTTGGTCAAAATCATCAGGAACAACTTCACCAGTTCCTCTATACCTTTACTTAACAATGGTGAGGTGGTTGTTGACTCCATGGATATGGCTAATATTTTGGCTGCTAGATTCCTTTCAAATTCTAGTCTTCCACCCAGTTCGCACAGATACCTGTTTTACATCTCCCTCGTGGATGTGTACAAGAGTCAGTACACATTCGTACGAGAGATGTGTTCAATGTCCTTAAGGGGATCGACGTTTCTAAAGCCTATTAATTAAAAGCTGGACCTCATCCTTGGCTAAACCGCTGCTCGGAAATGGCTAGCCCATGTTCAACCTATTCCCAAAAAAGGAGAGGGTATCGGTTCCTCAAATTATCGACAAATTGCAATCACTTGGATTCTTTCGAAAGTTTTTGAATCTATCATTAATTTCAAATTAAGGGAACTACATATCTAGAAACCAATCAGCTCATCAACGATCGCCAATATGACCTCTGGCCTGGACGCTCGCATCTGGAGACTTGCTGACTTTTCTTACGGAACGTTGGAACAGTAGTCTTCACAATTTTGGTGAGTCCTAAATCGTTGCCATGGATATTTCAAAGGCCTTTGGTGTAGTCTGGCATCCTTTGCTTTTAGCTAAACTTAAAGCACTGGGTCTCTCCCCCTCTTCTATTATGGATTGAAACTTTTCTATCTGGTCACCTAATTCGTGTTTATTAGATGGCGTTACATCTGAACCTTACCCTATAAATGCCGGTGTGCCCCAGGGCTCTGTTATCTCTCCATCTGTCTTCCTAATTTTCATTAATGATCTGTTTTCCCTTACTTTCAATCACATCCATAGCTTTGCCGATGACAGTTCCCTTTATTTCACTTACTGTTTTGATATACTCTTGCGGACTGAGGGAATCCGCATGTGTTAAACGAGATTGCATGATTAGATCATTGAATAACGATCTTGACAATATCTTCGCTTGGGGTAAAGTGAATAGCGTCGAATTCAATGCATCAAAGACCCAAAACTGTTTCATTGCTTTAAAACAAGATCACCACTTAACCACTTCCATCTAATTTGATAGAGCATTAATTTCCGATTCACCGTCACTAAGCATTATTTTTTCCAGTAAATTAGCTGGACAGATCACATCTTCTCTGTTGCCAAAGAAGCATCGAAATGTCTTTGATTTCTGAAAAAGTGTAAGAAATATTTCAGCCAGTCAAATCTAACGCCCTTCTATAAGTCCTAAATCAGACCTAGAATGGAATACAATTCTCAAATCCGGACCGGGACTGAGCACTTGCTTCATTTGGCCCCAGATGGGTCTTTCCAATAAATACAATCAAATACAATCTGCGAAAGTTTAAGGGCAACTTACATCAGCACCTCCGCTACTCTCCTCATGTCTTCTAATCCTTTCCCTATCTCCTTCCTGCCATGCTGTGCTTTGCAAAATTTTATATGCTGAACGTAAATATAGTAAACGTCTTACTCTGGAGGCCTTACATATTCAAAGCACAAAAAAGACAATGAACAGACGAACAGCACATCATACATACCATTTACTACAGCCTTAGAGAATCCCCAATAATCTTAAATTTATATATGGTATGTATGAAAAATAAAATTAAAAAAATTGCCATTATGAATCTCTTGGGATCATATACTCATAAACCAGTAGATTTTTAAAACTTGACTAGGGCAATTCACTCCGCCTAATCTGCGTTAATTTATTACAAGTTTTATAGTTAGTTTTGATTTTGTCATATCTATTTGTGTGTTCATGTACTTACATAAATCGATGGGATTAGAAAGCTAGAGTAACCTGGAAGTAACAAATAGACTCAGCAATGTTATTGTAAGAGATAAGCAAATATATGTACTTGTATAGATAAATGAAAGTGCTTCTGACTACGGCAACAATATTTGCCGAGTAATTAGGCCAATAAAGGACAATAACCACTGACATGTATAATAAGGACCGCTGACACCACTGAAATAGCTTACATTTGCATGGGATCACTTTTCTATAGTTGTCCCTTTTTGCCTTAACGACTGGATTCCACTGAACTTGAAATAATAAGTTGTATACGAAATCCACCATAGTGCAGTTTCAGTTCAGTGGATTTTCCAAATGAATATATAGAATAGAAATAGATGGCAATATAAAATTTGTAATCCTTTCTCTCTCCCCATAGCTACTTTTAGGGATAGGCAGACAAAAATTGCTTAATTTTATTTCCTTGAAAATCGAGTTTAAGGAATATTTGATATTACAGGAGATAAGCTTCCAATAAAAA
This sequence comes from Dioctria linearis, assembly GCA_963930735.1. Lineage (NCBI taxonomy): Eukaryota > Metazoa > Arthropoda > Insecta > Diptera > Asilidae > Dioctria > Dioctria linearis. The sequence continues at coordinate 74,335,559 of OZ005740.1, read as the reverse complement.
TAATAATTTTGAATATATTTGGAATTTGTTGAGCTTGTAACATGACTGTTAAAGTGAAAATGAAACTTGAAATTCAGATAGTTTTCACAGTCCTGCCAAAAAAAAGTGGACCCATATGAAATAGAAGATCAGGCAGTCTATGTTTTACATGTCAGTAACAATAACATGATTAATTAAAATTTTTATTAATCACTGACTGCTACATCCGAAAAATTAAAATAAATCAGTTTGCATCATAGGGTATCCTCAAGCGTGTCTTATTAATAAAAAAATAAATAAATGAAATAACAAAATAACAAAGAATTTATTTTTCAGCGATTAGGAAAGGGAGCGTATGGTATTGTATGGAAGGCCATAGATAAAAAAGGGTACACAAGTGGTTGCTGTGAAAAAACTTGTCGATGCATTCCGAAATGAGACAGACGCTCAAAGAACCTTTCGAGAAATAATGTTCCTTCGTGCATTCCGTAACCACCCGAATGTTATCCAACTTCACAGCGTTCATAACTATATTGAAAATTTGTAAATTACCGTTGATATTTTCAAGCTGTTTTCACAGAGCAACAATAATGTTATTAAGAGGGGAACAATTTTAAAGGACATCCATAAGAGCTACGTTATGTACTAGCTATTTAATGCTATAAAATATATTCACTCAGGGAACGTAATACATAGAGACCTAAAACCAAGTAATGTTTTTATAGATAGTAAATGCAGGTAAACTTTATTGCTCTTAAATATGCGCATGTATATGTTTTAATTAAAAATCTAAATATAGATGTAAAATTGCCGATTTCGGCCTTACACGTTCAGTGTTACAACGCCAACTCGGAGATTCAAGTACTTCCGTTGAGCCCGTGGAACCAATATTGACAGATTATGTTGCCACAATATGGTACCGAGCTCCTGAAATACTTCTTGCTAGCAAAAGGTGAGCTATATTATTTCGTTTGTATGTATATAAAATTTGTTTTACTTATAATTAAATTTTTCACCTTAATACCGTTAGATATACCAAGGGTATTGATATGTGGAGTCTAGGATGTATTTTAGGAGAAATGATATGGGGGAAGCCAATATTCCCCGGAAGTAGTACAGTAAATCAGGTAAATATGATTTTTTTATTGTTATTAAGTCGCTTTTAATCTCGGATCTTTAAATTGTATGCGCGTGTCTTTTTTACCAGAGGCCTATTTCACGAACTTACCAATTGTTTTTTTACAAGTGATTTTTAACAAAAATTGTAAAAAAATTTATATTTTTGGTTTCAAAAATTTGCAGTTGTATTCTACAAGGGGAAATTTGTAGGAATTTTTCATTTTTTGTTCCACCAAAAGTTATTTGTAGTTGTAATTAACAAGCTACAAATATGTAGAAATAGAGCTTTTTGTAGATTTCTGTTTCACTAAAAAGATTGGGAGTTACAAAATTTGTGTAGTATACGAGAATATTTCACAAGTGACCGGTGCTGTCCCAAGTAACAATTTTAGTTTTAACATAGCCTACATAACATTGTCTATACTATGTATTTCATAAAACTTGTAACAAAGCTATATAGTGAAGCCAACAATATTATGACCGTAAAAAACCTCTTATAAAACTAAAAGGGCCCACGCTACAATAAGCTGTGAGGACCTATTTTTAAAACTATGTAAAGCCTTATTGGTCTTATCTGGATTACTCTTTGCGATGATTTCTTCTTCTTCGTCTATTAGTTATGATCCGGAACTGTGGAGTTCCTTCACAATGGCTGGACCCTATGGCGTATTATAATAACACCAAAAAAGTGTGCCGTGTCCGGTTAAATGCTGATTGCGATGTTTGGCTAAATGTTGTTGATTGCCGTGTCCGGCTATTTGTTGTTTTATAATTGCGTGTGTATAGTGTTGAGTTTTGTTTTATATTTGCGTTTGTATTTTATTTGTGCATGTTTTGTTTGTTTATGTATAGGTCGACGGAACACAAGTAAGTTTCATGAATTGAAACTGCCAAGAGAAAAAAAAATAGGCTTGTTTCTTCCAAAATTACTCAACGCAACTAGCTTTATTCCAACATTTCACCTTTTTTATATAACAAAAAAACTCTTACCTGCGATCTTATTCTAACTTAGCTAAATCCATTGAAAAAGCTTAGCATGCAATATTTTCCTCCCTGGGAAATAAATTTTTCACGAATTTACTAGATGAAAGTCAAGAAATTTTACCTTGAGGGTGTTGAATGGCCAGACGTAATGTGAGCTGCTCAAGCACTGCAACTGGTCAGAAGTGTTTAGTGTTGCATTTATGCTGCTTGTTTACAATAAAAGAATTACAAAAAAATGAACATCGTGAGAAAGTGAAATTGTTTAGAATATTTATTTTGCTTGTAAAATATCTGGACCATGAAAGAATGCCCAAATGTTAACAGCTATTCCTCAAAGCTTTTTTAAGATAAAAGGGCATTGGAAATACAGCAAACCTTTTAGACTTCAAACTTCAAAATAAAAGTGTTCTTAAAATCCATAGAACTAAATAGATTTATATGTTCCACTTTACAATAATATAAAATGTTGGAATGTAATTAAATTGTATGTAGGTATAAATATAAAATATAAATGAAGTTTTAAAAATTTAATTCAGCAAATTTTACTGAAAAATAATAACGCGCCTCAGAAATAATTAAAATTAGGAAAAGTTTAGAAATATTTGCAAAATAAGTTTTTTTTTATTTAAAATGTATTTAATTTTGATTTTTAAATACGTTCGGAACTGAAAAAAGGTTGAAAATGATATCTGCTAGTTCTGAAACGTCTTAAATTCCTAAAAATAATTAATTTAAGAATAATGCTTTTTAAGCATAAAATGGCGATTTCACATTAAAGCCTGTTTGCTAGTTTTACAGCCGTAATAAAACCGTTTGGTCTTAGGATGGCTGCGATTAAAACAATTCATTCGATCGTAAATCCATTTGGTTTGAAGTAAAATATTTCTGAGTTCTCCTTGAGTGACACAAAGCCATTTTCTATTAAATAAAACGATTTAGTTTTGTATAAACGCATTATAAAACTTAGTGCACTTATGACACTTGTATATACTTACATGTATGTTGGTATATGCATTTGCAATCGAACATAAATCTTGTTTCTGACCTTTATCGTGCTTTTATACTATTTTAAAGGCTATATGCATTGTTCGTACGAAGTAAAGTATATATTTTACTAATTTAAATCCGTGCATTTCGGAGAATTTGTCTTTTTAACTTATAAAGGCAAAATAATTTTGTTTGACTTTAATTTAGTTGCTAATAAAACCGTTGCTCTTTTTCAAATCTATTTGATCTCAGTTAAAGTCGTTTTAAGTCTACTGATACTTGCTCTTGCGTAAATCTATTTAGCATTATATATATCCGCGATAGAACTTATTTCGACTTGCCGATTTCTTTCTGACGTCTAATCATTAATAATCTAATTTATAATTAATCATCTCAAAGCTGTCTCATTCCTTTAAAACAAGATCATCACTTAACCAATTCCGTTTCTTTTTATGGAGCACTAATTTTTGATTCACCGTAACTAAGAATTTTTGGCATTAATATATCCAATATGTTAAGCTGGACAGATAACATCTTCTCTGTTGCCAAAGGTGTAAGAAATTTTTCAGCCCGTCAAATCTAGCGCTACAAGTCTTATATCAGACCTAGAATGGAATACAATATTCTTGCATGACGAAGACACTTGGAGAGACGTACTAGGTTTATAGGGAATTTCACTGAGCGCCTTAATCTTAATATGATTTTGTGAAAGAATTAAAGTAAAAAATAAAAAAAATGCAAAAAATGCAAAGATGCGTCCACACGACAAATATCTGTCAAGTGTAGGGAAACATCACTTTGTCTGGATGAATATTACAGACGATGAACCGGATTCGTGTTGACTTGTGAAATGTGCGGCACATTACCGCACATACCAAATCGTTTAGATGGTTATACAAATTCATTTGTAATAGTGCGACCAAGTTCGCTTAGAAGGCGGACTTATCACCCATCGAAGCACATCGAACCAAGAAATAACAATATTTTTACAAGCTTTTTCGCAAGCTTCCGGACCAGCTGGAGCTCTGAAATTTCAGCATTTATGTATTTCCGATGCCCATGCAATATTCAATTGTTTCCAACATTATTTGTTTGAGAGATATAATTAATTTTAATATTTTATATAGAAAAAATAATATGGCAAAGGGTAGTGATTTTAAAAAGTGTCCTCGAATTTTTTTTCCTTTTTTTCATTTTTTTACTTAAAAATGCGAAATAAAATTTTAAGGGCAGTGGCATTATGAAATCCTAATAAACACTCGGAGAAGATATGAATTTATTAATGACGTTATATTGGAGTTTCTATCGCTGTATGAATTGAAAGAAGTCATATGGAACCCGAAGCACCAGTTTGATTACCTAATGAAGTAGTTTTTCGCATCTATATCTAGATCGGTTCTGACAGTAAAAATGATTATAACCAATTTGATAGGATTACATATACCTACTGAAAAATTTTTCAGTATACAATAAAAACGTCTGACTGATCGTTTACTTACAAAACCTAAATTTTCATATGGTAACACCTTAAAAGGATGGCCCGATTTAGTACATTTCTGAAATTTCACTAATTATATAAAATATATACATATTTAGTTTAAAACGAGATTTTTGTATGGCAACCCTACGAACGAGTTGCCCTATTGGTCCCACATTCGAACTTAAATTTACTTTTTCTTTAAAAAAAAAACGGTGTGCAAAATTTTAGCACTCTAGGTGAACGCGTTCTCGAGTTATCGTGAGGACGGACAGCTGTTATATGAGAAGTAAGAAGGCAGAAGAGCCCTTATCGCCTTAGTGGTCGGAGTTAATATTTGATGGATATGTCTTCACATAAATAAAAGTTAAATAAATTGAGCTTTTGAGATGGGACTACATTGTTCTTTAACGGAGTCAATCCCCTTTGCAAAATTAGATTGTTGCTGTCTCTCATTCTGAGTGTTTAAAAAGCTACATTTACATACACGAACAAAACGTATATGTGCCAACTTTAGAAAAATATTTAATAGTAAGATTACTTACTACCTTTGCTACCATAAGAGAGTCTCTCCTTATATTGATAGTTGTTGTAATCCTAGCCATGTTATATCAACTAAGTAAGTCTAAACTTTTTTTTGGCTACACTATATACTATTCTTTTAACTTAATTCTAAAGGTTTATTTGTTTAGAAATCATTTCCAATCGGTTGAACGTATGCCCTGAAAAGTATGCTACCTATATTGATGAAATAATCTCATTTTCCGTATAAAACGGAATTACCTAGTTTTCTTAATAAATAAAATAAATCTTTATTAATGATCGAAAAAAAATTTTCTGCTCTACCAGAAGTAACAGAAAAAGATGTAGCTGCTGTTGTTGACAAGTGCATCTGAAGATTCAAAAAATTTGTACAAATTACTCATATTGGATCCATCGAGCAGGCTGACAGCAAAACAGGCACTTTCCCATAAATACATTGAAAAGTAGGTTACTACAGAAAGAAATTATAAAGTTTTTTTTCTTATAAACATAATTATAGATTTAGACACACCATACCAGAGGCTGAACTTAATTCAGATGTGTTGCCACCATTGCGTGATGATGTGCAATTAACTGTACCTGAATATCGATCTAAACTGTTTGAAATTATGCAATCAAATGATAAATGCATTAATGGCAAGAGTGTGAGTAAAAGAAAGTAAGTAAAAAGTTTAATTTAAAAAGAAAAGAAAAATTGTAAAAAGTTAAAATTAATTGGCTCTCGAATGGCTGCATTTTATACCCTTATTAATGAACTTCCCCGAATTCAAGTAAACCGCCTTTTTTAATAATAGATTTTTTTGCAATTCGTTTACATTTGAACTCTTTTGATAGAGAATTTCTATAACTAAATGACATACGGAGGTTGTTATCAGTATTGGGCAAAATGTAATCTGATTAACGATTAATAATTAGAATTAACCATGTAATCGGTAATCAGATTACTTTATAATAGATTACTAATGTAATCCATTTCCATAATCATAATTACAGTATGTAATCGATTAACGTGTAGTATGATTACAAGTTAATTTGATTACACATTAATCGATTACATGTTACATTACATTTTAATTTAGTTTAATGCAATGTGATTAGGTACATTGCCGGGATATAGCCTTCTAAATTTTATGAATTTCATTCCCAAATGGAATCTTTGGATACTGAGTATTGTGTAAATATTGAAGGAAGTTAGTTACGTAGACGTACATGACTTTGCGGCCGTGTCATTAGTGATGGGAAAAAATAACTAAGTATAACTAACTAGTCACTACTAAGAAAAGAACTAGCTAACTACTAAAAACTTCTATCGTTAGTTATTAGTTACCTTTGAATACTTTATAGTTACTTAAAGTAACATACGTTATTTATTATAGCGAAACAAAACTTCAAAATAATCTTAATGAAGTACCAACGATCCTAATATTCCATTCTTGTTTAATTTTGTAATTTGATAATTAATCAACAAGAAAACTGTTGCTAAATCTAATCTAAGTCAACTATAAAAACTTATTGCGGGTAGCCGGCATATGTGGTTACATGTTGGATCATAGATAAGTGAAGTACCGTTAAATAGGGTAAGTAAAAAGACCGTCTGAACTTTTCCGAATTCAAGTAAACCGCCTTTTTAATAATAGATTTTTTTGCAATTCATTTACATTTGAACTCTTCTGATAAGAGAATTTCTAACTAAATGACATACGGAGTTTGTTACCAGTATTGGGCAAAATGTAATCTGATTAATGATTAATAACTACAATTAACCATGTAATCGGTAATCAGATTACTTTATAATAGATTACAATATAATTACATTCTAGCTAGATGATATACGGAGATTGCTACTTATGTTTTGCGGATGATAAACAAAACTTTAGATATAATCCTTATTTTTTATTTTTCGAAAACTTTTGGCTTTGGTTGAATAATTAAAGAAAGCAATAAATTACAAAGGAGAATACCTATTCTGAGCCCTACATGAACAACATGAGAGATGTCTTAAACGATGCAGTAGATACTCTGAGCATATCTTATTAACACCGTTTATTCCAATTAAGCGGGGGAAAGCTTGGAGGGGGATCAAAATTTGATCTAGTACATTTTGGTAAATCTAGCACAGATTCGAATTCCTGAATTGCTGAAGTCCTGAAACGAAGTTTGAGTACCCACACTCCTATACTTGGAGGCTTAAACTGCTATTTGTAGCCATCCTAATACTCACTTTTTTAGTATTTCCCTTTTTTTTATTCTATCTGAGGTACTAGATTTTCGTACCTTAAGGAGAGGTTACCGTCAAGAGGCCTGAAAAATGCATAAACTTTGGAAAAAAAATTTTGTACATAAATTTTATTTATAAAAAAATGTGCAAAATGGCAACTCCAGCTCCCATCAAACAAAGCCACGCACGGCGTGTTATGGTATGCGCGGGGCGCTCCACAGCTCTGCCAGTATATCCGAAGCAAATAGGGTTCAAAATGATTAAACTAAATAAAATTTGAGGGGCCTTACCGATTTTCGACCTCTGAATAACAAAATACCAGCCATTTGAAAAAAAAAATATGATTTTTGCCGTTGTTTTGCTTCAACAGACGAAAGAAACTATTTCTAAATAAATTGTTGACAAAAATCTTTTCCTGATGGCCGCAAATTGAATTTCCTTTCAATTGCGCAGATATTCATGTGAATCGGTTCTTCCGTTGAAGCTGTAGAGCGCCCCGCGCGCTGAAAAATGTTGTTCCCAGGAAAACTCGAATAAATCAAACTAACTAAAGAAAAGTTTACAGTGCAGTACAAGTCACGTTCTTGGGTCACAATGTCTTGCTTACATTGACGAATACCCCTGGCGACTACTGGTTCCGGTGGTCCGATTGTAGTCAAAATCACACTATTTTTATCACAAAGCATTACACAGTCAACCAAAATGTTGGAAAAACCATTAGTCGTCAGGGGTGGCGACTACTGGTAAAATATGTATAATGGGACCCAGTAGTCGCCACCCTTTAAAAATCACTATATTATGATGAATTTAAGGAAAATCTGTTTAAATCACGTTCTACTATTGATAAAAATTACATATATCGCTGCAGCAGCAATGTTGTTTGATTCGGTAACGCATCCTCCATGCAACTGCCGCTGAGCGCATCGCTTTTCTAGTTCGCTTTTTGTTATGAAACTACATATGTTGAGCGATTCACTTGGACGTTCAAGTGCAGGGCGGCACGCTAGCTCGCCTCGGCTATTGGCGGAGAGTGTGGGAGGGTTCCACGAAGACCTGCCGCTATCACCTGTCATTATACAAAAAAATTTCGCGCCAAAACGAAAAAGTCGCAACACCCGGTCCAGAAGGGACCTTTACTTTACTTACCATTACCTCCTGTGAAGGCGCAGTTGTTCTGCCTTCCTTCTACTTTCCCCATCCACCCAACGACACTGATAGCAGAGTATTTTCAGTGTCCCTATCATAATCTGAAAGAGAAAAAGCGAACCTATGCAACCATCAACTCGAGGAGGGCTCCGGGAGAGTGAAAAAGAACTAAAAAATTCACAGCACCATTACGTTATAATAAATATATTTATTAATTATAGATAGCTATCATAACCGTTAAAAGTTCAATACGCTACTCCGATCTACCAAGAGTATGCTAAGATTTACACTTCTTAAAATTGCCTGCTTTCTATTGCTAAGAGAGTGAGATTGTCATGACAGCAGTGAACGCAATAGTAATACATGACATGAAAAATACCCTTCCGGAGAATTCAAAGTTGCACTACACGAGGCAGAAAATTTTTTTACTCTACTAGAAATAGTTATTTACTACACTAATGTAACTGTATCGCTTCCCTAATATGGATCCATGCTAATCATCGCGTGCAGAATTTTAACCCCTTTTCGAATCGTCCGAATATAGTCTTATTCTGACGTTAATCTACTTCCATATTTAAAGTCTTATTGTTCGATAGTCGATTCAATAAATGTATGCAGATAAATATAATTCGAGTCCCATGTGTCTATCTAAGTCCCAGCGATTACTATGGCTCAAGAGATAAAACGTCACTGATTTTCAGCTTACAATTGCGATAAAAAGCTGACAGTTAGATTATTTTCAGTGCTTCAACTTACGCCTTTCTCTAGCATCATGATTAGGAAGCCTGGACTATTTGTTTCAGTTCCAGGTTGACATCAAATTTCCTGTTAACTTATCACTAATCTGGACTCAAACTAACTAGCAATGGCAAGCTTTCTCAACTTTCAATATTTCGGTCCTGATGAGAACGTACAAAATCTAGTATTAATCTGAGCTTAAACTAGTAATGCCTCTTCGGTAGCAAAAGTTTTGAGCTCTGAACTGAGCATTTTTAGTGTGTACTCCTAAAGGCTTCCTGAACACTTTTTAGTCAGTCTCACTTGCCTAGCGCACTGTAATCGATAGACGGTGAGCCGTAATGGCATTTCCCCCGCCTCGGGTTCTTTTTCTTTTCTCCTTCATTCGTCGATTTCACCTTTTATTACATTATCTTTTTAGATTTCTTTTTTCACACTTGTTTTGCTGACACTAGACAGACCTTTCGCCTTGTCTTCCTCAAAACTTTTCTTCTTGACAGACGGAAAGTCTTCTTCTCCCGAAAAGTTTTTTCGTACTCTGTCCAGCCAGAGTTTACTCGCGTAGTCTGGTCAGAGTAGCAGCACAATCGTCGTGTAGCACACGGTGCACACTGCTGCTAGCCTCGGTGTAGCCTCAGTGTAGCATACTGCTACAGGCAGTATGCTACGACCATAACATTTTCCCACTCTCCACTCAACGTTTGCAAGCAAACGCTTCACTTGACACGGAAGAGAAAGTTTTGAAAATATCGTATTTTCTGTTAAAGCATTACACACTTTTCCACCAATCATGGATAATAGAAATTCACATTTTACAGATATTTCATTACTATTAATATCATAGGGAGACGGCCAAAACCACTGATCATTCGTCCGTAATTAGAATTTTCAAAAATCCCATTACCTTTGAATTTGATTTATTAAAAATGTGTTATCAATTACATATGAAAACTAACAGAAACTTCATTTTAGTTCACAAAATCTATGGTAATTAGCCCGTCCGTCTATAAGGTATAAGAATGGTAGAGTATGCCGATAGAGAATGCCAATGGATATTAGAATGTCAGAGTATGCCAATGTTAATACTAGAGAAGAGACCACTTTGATTAGCTGATTAATTCTGATTTTATTAAGCTATGCACAGGCTTTTCATATAAAATTTCAATATTGATTACTATACAAAAGCGATGACCTCAGGCATGGGTGTTTTTTTTTTTTGTAATTTAATTATGCTTGCATAGCGAAATTCGCGTGCGTTGCAATTCTAGTTTAGGTCGAGTATTCTAGTTTGGCGTTTTTGTTTGTGTATATTTACGTTTACGTTTGGAAGCTCTTAATATGTTGTCGAACCTCTTCAGCCTCTTCAGGTGGAGTGCACGATTCGGTATCTATATTTATCAAAGCACTATACATATATTTTGAAACTTATAGAGAATGCGTCGACGTATGTAGAGAGCTGAAATTTTGTACACAGCATTTTCTTAGACCGATTTTAACTTTTTCTCTTGTACAAGTGCTAAATACATATTTAGAAGGGCAGCTTCTTATTGAATTAATATATTTTTTTATGTTTTGTAAAACTGATTTTGGTGGGGTATGGTCTTATCTTGTGTTTTTTATTATTTATAAGTTCTTTTGAAATAACAAATTATACTTAGTTCCTTTTCTTTCTTTATTGCAGGTACGATCAATATCTGTATTAACATTGTCTTGGGCCACAGTGAGTATTATTAAATAATTTTATAAATATAAGTTATAAATCCTTACGGTTTCCGAGATAGCGGGACCTTAAGACATTTCGGTATGTTTTTATAGATCTCTCTGTAAATTCTGAACGTTACATGATGATGATTTAAAAACTTTTTTATTTGACTATCATTTTTATCCAAAATACTCTAAAATGTGGAATGCAATTTCCTGCTTTACGAGAAATTTTACTGAAAAGCAATTTCGACATTTCATTTTAAACAGTGTACCCCCCCCCCCCCCCCCGCTGCGGATAAACAGATGATGCTCACAATCTTTCTCATTTGTAAATAAATCAGTCTGCCTCTGACTGTTGCTAGAGGCCGATATTCCTATATGGGAGAGAACATTAATCCTTGAGCGAAATTCTCTTTTAACAAATTGCTCAAATATTTCCCATACGCGAAAAATTATCAACTGAATTGAAATGTACTCTGTAGTCTATACACATATCTCTAATATTTCTGGCCTATGTACCACTTCTTCATGACGAGTATACCCGTCAATCACAGCTAACTGGTTAAATAAAAATTTCTTACTTTTCAAATCTTTGTACAGAACAGAGTACTGCACAGATACTTGTTTTACAAGTAGTACTTGACCTGTAGGTATAGTGCTTTTGATTGAACTGCAATACCTGTATCTGCACAGTTCAAGTATAATAACTTAACCTGTAACTGCAAGTATAGATGCGCAGGTATACTTGCATGGACAGATAACTGGTAGAGCAGGTAATACAGATAAACAAGTAACTGTACTTGTGACTTGGTAATAAACAAAAGGTGGAGAAAGAGTAGGCATTTTGAAAATTGTGTGTGGATTTTAACTACTTTTTAGTGAATTTTTGAGCGATTTACTCCAATGCTACCATTGTATCCCCGATAACAGATGTATGGTGATCCCTCAGTCAAAAAGGATTCCATATTCGGAATAAGGACGTTTAGTGGAGTTGTCTCCATAAAAGGACGAACAAAGGACCAACGTTTTTTTCGTCCTTCTTGCACCACAAAAGTCATTTTCTATAAGCGTCCTTCTTAATAAACTTATCCAGTGAAAGAGGATGGGGCGCCGCCCGTCAGGAAGAACGAAAAGAATCTTCACTCTTTTTTATTGTTTTCTGGGAGATGTATATATCTGAACCAATTGTGAATACACAGGTTATTCAACTAACTAACTTCGATCATTTATTCAAAATTGGTACGGATATACGAGTGTGGAAAAACAGCAAAGGAGTTACAATTCTTCTTCTTTAATTGTTCTGCAGTTTCTTCTGCCTCAGTACTGCTAACGGGCACTTAATCGCTCACAACACTCAGGAGATGACAACTCCTCTTTCGTGAAAGTTTCGATGTATTTTACAGTTTCCTTCCTTTGTTCCGGGGGTAAACATCTTAATTGCCTATATTTTGGCCATAAAAATAGTGCAACTTTGTGATGAATTTCAAATTTAAGTTTTGATTGTAGTCCTGTCAATATTCGTTCAGCAATTATTTTTACTTCACGCTGCCAGCTGACATTATCTTCAAGATCTAAATTTGTTTCAACTATCTTAGTGACAGTCACCTTTAAAGCTTCAATTTGCAATATTAAATTATTACTAGTGGGAAATTTCTCTTGCTTCAACGTGTCGGATGCTACTTTTAGCGGTGCTAATAGATTAATTAAAGCTATCACGAGAAAAATCCATTAAAACTTAAGGCAAACTGATCTGATACAAGGTTTCCATATTTTAATGTTAAATACATATAAATAGATATATCGTAAGAATCTTTATCATAGCACACTTTATATGATTTATATATGCTAAATATACATAAATTTTACCTTCTAATAACGAAATTGTGATACCATCTAATCGTGATTCTGAACGTTGATTGTGAAAAATTTGTTGTACTGTATACTGTCCAGATAATTACTCTTCCATTAAAGGTGAGAAGGCCGAAACTGTATTTAGACTTTTTGTAATAAGCCAATCCCCGCAGATTTGCTACCCCAAGAAATATATCCATTTCTTGCAATGCACAACATTATCTTTTATTACATGTTTGTTTGAAGCAGATTATTGTGGCCCTGCTCAGGTGCCTGTGAATTTGATCTAAAGTACAGGTATGTTGTTGTACCTGCACTTGCAGCTACAGGTAAGTAACGTCATGTTAACTGTACTTGTTCATAACTTGAGTACTTGTACCTGCAGCTCCAGTACAGGTAGCCATATGTTACTTACCTGTGGATGCAAGTGCAGGTACAACAATATACCTGTACTTGTAGTATCAGATTAGATTCACAGGTACCTGTGCAGGGCCATAGGTACCCATGCAGTACTCTAGAATTAAATCATGTGAAAAAGTTGCAAAGTGTTTTGTTTAAGTGCATGCATATCATACTCAAGAAGGTTCTTGCGTTAAAATTGACTGTTTCAGAAATTTTATTACTGTTTTATACAGCAAAGAATTAAGAGGAATTTTATATTTGTAATATTTGACTCGAGAGTTTATACATTGAACTAAGTAATAATTTTCGTATTCAAGAAAAAAAAATTAGTCCTTGAGTCAACAACGCATTTACTAGATGCTTGAGTCAACAACACAGTTACTAGATGCATTAGCAAGTTAATTACTCAATACAGCAATGTGCGTTTTCAATCGGTGAAAGATTTCAGAAAAGTATAAGTTCTTGTAAAGAAGTACCGCTTTCGAATATTTAACTATTTAGGTACTCGACCCAAGGACTAATACTAATGGTTTCTGATATAACAATTTAAAGTAATTGTTATGACTTTTTTTTTCTAAGGAGATATGTAAACCAAACACCGAATAAAATGCCATGCAATACAACATAGAACAAATGAGAGTTAACATGGAACCGATGTTTAGTTCGAAGCGGAAGAAATTTGCTGGTCTTTTGCTTAGACATATCACAACAATTTTGCTCCGCGATAGTTCCTTACATGATTAATTTAATTGTGTACGTGTTCTAACAAGTTACAATTTTTGATGTAAACAATAACGTAATGCACGTAATGATAATTATATTATTATACATATTAACAACACAAATTGCAAGTACCTAACCAACTGCACAAAATGTACCTACCTTATTAGTACTACTAGTATGCTGCCCGTACTCCCGAATGCCTTTCACCTACCCGTAAAAAGTGAATTGTGTGGGACTTAGCTTTGGTGGATTTCGTATTGAACTTATTACCTATTTGAAGTTCGGTGGAATACAGTGGTTAAACCAAAAAGAGAACGATAGAAAATTGATGTTAATGTAAGCAATTTTAGCGGTCTATGTTACACATGTCAGTAGCAGCGACCGTATTCCCAACGGGAAAAATAAGCATGCCTGGCTTAGGTAACTTTTACTGTAAGCATTACCTGAAATTCGTTAGTAATAAATACATGAATATACCTTACCTTGACCTGGTTTAGGAAGGCAGGCGTCATGTATTGATGCTTCGTATTTTTGAGCATGAAATATTGTGTTTTAAATAACAATATATATATTTTTTGGCAGCGAAAGAAGAAACTTCTTACTCATCGATCATAACACATATAAAGGATCCTTTTCTATATTCGTAGCCAAGATCCTACAATTCTATTATTTGATCAGAGGGATGATTTTGATCAGACATTGAATAAGATTGGAATTATTTAAGAATGTTTTCAAAAATAAACCTATCTTCAAAAAATGTCCTCTCCTTCTAATACAGTCCTGGACAATTTCTGGATCACACTGATGGAACATAGCCAAGCTCAGGGTATACCCTATGATGCAAAGCACAACATGGCAGGAAAGGGAGGAAAGAGATAGGGAACGGATTAGGGGATATGAGGAGAGTGGCGGAGGTGCCGATGTATGTCGCCTTTAAACCTGCACAGATTGTATGCCGGAGGAAAGACGGAAGATGGTCAGCTGTTCCACTGATTTGCAGCGCGAATATTGCGTGCAGGAATCACTCTTAAAGGGATTAGACTAGATATTTCATCAGAACATTGACCATGCATGTAGCGATAAAGGAGTGAAAGGCATCCAACATTGCGGCGGTGCTCGAGTGAGTCGATATGAAAAGTTATTGCCATATCGCCAATGAGCTTTAAGGCTCTCTTTTGGACAATATCCAATGAAGGTAAGGCTGTGCGACTAGCCCATATATGGGAATTGTATTCCATGCTAGGTCTAATGTAGAGGAACGCTAGATTTGACGGGTTGAAATATTTCTTACACCTTTTCAGAAATCCAAGACATATCGATACTTCTTTGGCAACAGAGAAGATGTGATCTGTCAAGTTTAACTTACTGGAAATATTAATGCCAAGAATGCTTAGTGACGGTGATTCAGAAATTAATGCTCCACCAAAAGAAACTGGAGTGGTTAAGTTATGGTCTTGTTTTAATGAGATGAGACAGCGTTGGGTCTTAGATGCATTGAATTCGACGCGATTCGCTTTGCCCCAAGCCAGAATATTGTTAAGATCGTTATTCAATGACATCAATGACTCTACGAAGAAACTTAAACTCTATACAATAAGGATTAGTTTGAACAGTCTTAATATGACTCAGTTTGTTCTTTACGGATGAGAAATAAAGTATCACGAACCTCTTTGTAGTTCCTCGAGCTCTTACACTAAATTTTGTTTCTGCGGACTGCACGGCAGATGACCCATTAAATCGACGTTTTTGAGTGCTGAAATATGCTGTTGTTTTAGTCAATGTGTGAGCTGAATTGTCATTATGATTTTTCGCCTTTGGTTTTTTTTCATATTTCACCAAACATAACCAGTTGATCGTGCAATATCCTTTCCAAAGTGGTCACGCTAATGCCTAGGGTCGCTTCAAACCCACAAAAAGTCACATTACGATCTAGCATTATTTCCTTGCGCACATATCGTTGTTTTCTGGTACAAAAACCGATTTTGGACGACCTTCACGAAATTCATCCGTCAGCGAGGTACGGCGCCAGTTGAATTCATGAAACCAGTGATTCATGTACGTATGGTGTAGGTTGGTTTTCTTTTTTAAATATACCAATTCACACCAAACTCTGTACATTTAATCTTCTATCCTTTTAAAAAATAAATAAAGAAGAAAATTTAATAGTTATTTTTATTTTTATTTTATAGAATATTTATTTTAATTTGTTAATTGTTGAGAAACACAGGAACATTTATTATTATTTGGTAAAGCCTATTTTCTAATAAAGCTCTTTAGCCCTATGTACAGGGTCTTGTGTCTGCGATTAAAGCTTTTAAAAAGTTTTTCAATGTAGTTTTTTTTAAACAAACGTCATTCAGCCCTAATATTTAGCTGACGATATAGATAACTTTCAAATTCAACCAAAATATAAATTACTTTTAATCAGAAAAGAAAATTAAAATAGAATGTAGCATCCGCTACATCACGTCCCCCTTCAGCGAGAGCGTCCATCTAGGTACTATATGTTACGGGTTTTTTATTTTTTTTATTTTATTTTAAATATCAATATATTACATAAAATCATAATTTAAATGAAACTTTCTGTTTAATGGAAATTATAGGAGTTTCCTCTCTTACATTCGCGTCCACAAATGCCGGTTTTCGACGATCGATAGAAATAACCGTTTCTCTTCCGTTGAAGTCAATCGAAAAGTGTTTGTCACTTCTTCGTATCACTCTAAAGGGGCCCTCATATGGACAAGTTAATGAAAGTTTTGACGATCTGTCTATTGTTACGAATACAAAATCAGTTTTTTAAATCTTTCGAATCTCCATTTAGGTATTTGGAACTAACCTATTCTAGATTTAGTATGTCTGTGAATCTTGGATTTTGACAAGAAATTTGAAGAAATTAGTTTTCTAATTGGCCTAATTCCAGGATGTGATAAGGTAATGTATAAGTTCAAAAATATTTAGTTTCAAAGGTTTTGGAATATATGGCCGAGAAATTTCTGTTTTTTTATTTTTGGGATAGGGTAATTCTGTTTCTACAAATTTAAATTTAGAATTTTTCGAAGTATTCTCTGCGGAAATTAAATATTTTAATTCTTCGTTATTTCTTTGGCTTTCAGCGATAATGTTTGTCTATTTTATTATCATTGCGCTCGCAGAGACTTTCGTTGTAAACTATAGCGCGTGATAAAGAATCAGCGACCACATTAGATTTTCCTTTTGTGTCTAATGTCTGAAATGAAATCCAAATGTTTGGCTTGCCTTGGACGTCCAGATTCGATATGTTAAAGGCTTATGATATGTGAACACAGTAAAATCACGACCGTCTAGAAAATGCCTAAAATGTTTGATAGCTAAATACATCGCCAGAAGCTCTCTGTCAAACGTTGAATATCTTACTTCGGCCGGAGTCAATTGAAGTTATATAAATTGGATTTAAAAATTCTCTATCTCTCTATCTTCAGATGGAAGAATTCCATCTATGGTGATTTTGTGACAAAGTTTACTCCGAAAACACATTTTGCGGGATTAATGTTTATACCAAATTCTTGTAATCGTGAAAATACTTTCTCTAGATGAGATATGTGATCTTTGTTATTTTTACTTGCCACCAAAATGTCGTCTATATAAATAAAGACAAAGTCTAATCCTTTTAATTAATAGAAGCGTAAATCATTAGTGAAGTAAAGGCTGTAAAAAGGCCATAGCCTGAGCCCGTCAGCAAATATTGTTAATATCGTGTTTTCAATTTGAAAAATGTATTTTTGCACCTCTGAACTGGAAAATAAAAATGAAAGAATGAAAGATGGAAAAAAGAAAATGGAAAATAATTTATATTCACATCGACCAGATCAATAAGCAAATTAATAGTGCCGTATAACAATTTAGGTTTTTTTACGTTTACTGTTTTAACGACCTTCTCTACTGTGGTCCCAATGGTAGGGGTTGCCGGGAGCTCTGGAGTAGTCCAAGGTTTAAATAATTGAGAAGACTTAGTTACAAAATAAAATATTTCTTTATTTTTCGGATCTTATCCTATACAGAGTATATTTTTTTAATCTTATTAATACATAATATCTTCTATTTATACATATATATATTTTTAATGCCGAAGAGAGAGGGATTTAGTTGTTAGTTAGAGAGGTTCAGTTGTTCGTTACAGAGATTATTAGACTGTGCATACTGGCAGCTGGGGGAATAATCTGGCAGGCTATCAGCTGCAGCCATACGGCACGGTAGTTACACAGGAATATTATGTGGAACAGAGCTACAGCCATACGGCACGGCAGCTAGAGGAGGAAACGGTTCGGGAACATATATAACTACAGCCATACGGCATGGTAGTTACACAGTAATATTATGTGGAACAGGGCTACAGCCATACGGCACGGCAGCTAGAAGGAATATTTAGGAACATAGCACCAGCCATACGGCACGGCAGCTAGAAGAAATATTTAGGTATGGTAACAGCTACAGCCGTACGGCACGGTAGCTGGAGGAGGAAACGGTACGGGAACATATATAACTACAGCCATACGGCACGGTAGTTACACAGGAATATTATGTGGAACAGAACTACAGCCGTACGGCACGGCAGCTAGAAGGAATATTTAGGTATGGTAACAACTACAGCCATACCGCACGGTAGCTGGAGGAGGAAACGGTACGGGAACATATATAACTACAGCCATACGGCACGGCAGTTACACAGGAATATTATGTGGAACAGAGCTACAGCCATACGGCACGGCAGCTAAATGGAATATTTAGGAACATAGCTACAGCCATACGGCACGGCAGCTAGAAGGAATATTTAGGTATGGTAACAGCTACAGCCATACGGCACGATAGCTGGCGGAGGAAACGGTACGGGAACATATATAACTACAGCCATACGGCACGGTAGTTACACAGGAATATTATGTGGAACAGAGTTACAGTCATACGGCACGGCAGCTAGAAGGAATATTTAGGAACATAGCACCAGCCATACGGGACGGCAGCTAGAAGAAATATTTACGTATGGTAACAGCTACAGCCATACGGCACGGTAGCTGGAGGAGGAAACGGTACGGGAACATATATAACTACAGCCATACGGTACGGCAGTTACACAGGAATATTATGTGGAGCAAAGCTATATGGTAGAGCCAGCAATTACAAAGGTTACAGTAAACAAAGGTTGCCTTAAGATTACATCCCTGCAAAGTCACCGATTTTCTTTAAGCTATGCACACTAGTTCCTTTTCACTCACAAATCAGAAATATGAAAACGAAATTTGTCGGAAAGTTATAGTTTCCGAGATAATCGACTTTAAAATTTCCGAACTTTGTACTGCACTTCACAACACAATTTGACATTCTTACAATAATTAACTCTTCTTCTTCTTCTTTTTAGTAACAAAAATACAAATAGTGTAAACATACCTTCCGAACATTCGGGCTACCAGCATTGCTTTTTTTTTAATTCATTACAAATATTTAGTTAGAATGGAATAGAAAAAATTTATTAAAGAAACACACACACACACCCTGCCAGCCTGCCTGTGTGTGTGTGTGTGTGCGCCAGCCTGTGGGCGTGTGTGTCAGCCTGTGTGTGTGTGTATATGTGTGTTTATTAAGAGCTTTTGTCGAATGTGGTTTTGTGTGTATGCGGCTGTACTCGGTGTTACTATAACTCTCTTTGTAGAAAACAGTAAATGGGTTGTCCTTTCTGACTTCAAACGAGCAAATTTTATTCCATATGACCTTCTTTTTATCCACGTCCATTTGAAAGTTCTTCCCAATAACCTTGGATAGTGACTTAATGTCCAAAAATTCTTCAAATCCTATTTCATTGACATCGAATAAAGGGTTAGACTTCTTGCTAGTTTTAATAACAGCAACACATTGTGATGGTACATAATTGGTCTTGATTTTAGCGTTCTTGTTTTTGCTTTCTCAATCAAACTATGCATGTTATCACCTTCATTCTGCGTGTATCCAGTGACCAAAAAGTTTAGCGTAATCAAAGGTGTGTCCAATTTCAGTACACAGTACAGTAGCAAACAAATAATAAATTTTACCACTCGGTGTTGGAAGTACAGCTTATAAATCAAAAACTATGGATAAACAGTTCCCATTTTTTGCATCCTCCTTGTCTTTGTTTTTGTTGTCTCTTGCAAAATCTTTTTCCTTTAAGTGCGTTTTCATTTCAGAAGATAAATCCTTACTACTCGAATAACAGAGCTCAAAATAATCACTGGGCTCTTCTCAGGCTATTGCCCCTTGAGGTATCACCTAAACAAGCTGGGTTTGGCTGAGACTTCATCCTGCCGCTTCTGTCAGAATGCTCACGGATCCTCGGAGCACCTGCTCTGCAACTGCGAAGCATTGGCCAGGCGGAGATTACTCCACCTTGAACATGCTTTTCCTCCACCAAGTTACGTATGGAACCTCAAGCCCAGAATGGTTCTAGACTTTATTAACAGTCTAAACCTATAAATGGAGCAAATTCAACGGGGACTCACAATAGATCTTTCAGGTCGCAGTGACTGCGAGGCTAACGCCTATACACCCCTTTACAAATCTAATCTAATCTACTACTCGAATTATTATGCTGTTCGCATATAGAACATTGATCTTTTTTCGGGATAAAAAAGGAAATATTAAAGTAGCTGTTAAAAATCCTCCTATAAACGAGATAATTTCCAAAGGATTTATTCTCTTCCTTGCACTTTTTAACGTAATCACGATGAAGATCGGATATTATTTTCCCGCCTTCTATAAATTCTCTGGTAGTTTGCTGCCGAAGGTAATGCGATTCAATGCGAGGTATAGAATTAATGTGCAACATTATCTCACTTTTAATTGAGTCGTCTAACTTAGGCTGCTCTCCATGTTTTCCCCTGTAATCAGTCGCCAAAAACCCATCTTTATACTTACTTACGGCTGTTCTTATTACTCTATCCGAAATAGACAAAGTACTACAGAAGAATTTCTTGCAAACAGCAATTTTCTTCTCATTCACTTTAAATGAATAGGAATAATTATTCCGCATTGTCTTGTTTGATGATACAACACTTCTTTGTATGGCAGAAATATTTTGCATAATGAAATTTCTTTGTACCTCCACAGATCCGGTGTCCCAATACTTAGTAAGTATTTCACATCTTTCTTGGGTGGTTATATTTTTAGAGCACTCAAACTTGCAACTTTCGCAGACTGCCTTTAAAGAACATTCTTCCACTATTTTTCCCTAACTGTTAGTGTATTGTGTCCACGATTCCTTTTTTGTTTTACGAGATGTCTTTTCCAGGTGTGCTGGTTTCCTCTGTTTTCTTTTCCGGATATTATTAACTTTTGAAGTCGAGGTTAATTCAGTGCGGTCATCATAAAGCTCTTTATCAGCTTTCTCGGCTTCTACAGATTCTATAAGGTCTAGAAGACTCATATTGTCGGAATTATGGAGACTTATTCCAGTTTGTTTGTTGACAAAATTTGATTCCACCAAAATGGTGTGTTGATCCAGCTGATCTACGTGTTCAACTCCCGCATTTCTTGCTTCGTCTTCGGTATAATCCACTGAAACACTGTCGTTGGAAATACATTGTATTATGCTTGCAATGGCTTCATCTACTTCATTGTGGTCATCTAAAAAAAAATTGGAATTCTTGCACGTGTACTATAGAAGTCTAAACCATTAGCAATGTTACTTATAGAAAAGTATTCTATGTCTTGTTTGACCAATTTATTCGTAATTTTTTTGATTTTAGGTTTTTGGTTAACTGTGCACGGGATAACATTTTTTAAATCACTATACAGAAACAAAATTATAAAATATGCCACAAGATAATTCAGGTGTTTCAAACACTGACGACTGAATACTGAAATGACTTCTGCAATAGAGTCATATTTGGGTACAAACAGACACAATGGCATATTTGTTACCCGATTTTATGTGCAATATAGTCTTAACTGCTTTGTGACTGCTTAAAAAATAATAATTCGACTTCCTTCCAACTACAAAAGCTGCATGTAGGCTGTCCTTAGTATGCAAAACTGTATTGAATTAAAAACAATTGGACATATTGAATTTAAGATTATATCAAGTAGGCATATCATACTTGACAGTATTTTAGGAATTATTCAAGGATCAAAAAACTTGTAGTTAGCGAGTTAAAAGGGCATTAAATGACGTTACGACAGTCTTGCAAATAATTTCTCTTATTTCGAAAAAGTATTATTTTTGTTTAAACAGGTTGTGACTGTATTGCAGAATTTAATCTTAAACTATATTCTCTGCAAGATAAATTTTTATAAAAATAACGGTATTTATCGGAAAAATCTGAAATAATTTCGTATTAATGATAAAATATAGTAAAATTTCCCATCTATTGACGGTGATAACTTGTAACCAAAAATTTCTGCCTTATGACACTCTACGGGACCAAGTGCGATATGTATTGCATCCATGTCCAGAACTGAAACAAGTCTCTGCACGGAACACCTTCAAGTCTATTATCCAAAGAGAAAAATATGTTTTTGACCATAGTATTAGACAAAATAATCTTGGCAAGCCGCAAAAGTAACAAAGGTTTCTGATCTTTGGTCAAAATCATCAGGAACAACTTCACCAGTTCCTCTATACCTTTACTTAACAATGGTGAGGTGGTTGTTGACTCCATGGATATGGCTAATATTTTGGCTGCTAGATTCCTTTCAAATTCTAGTCTTCCACCCAGTTCGCACAGATACCTGTTTTACATCTCCCTCGTGGATGTGTACAAGAGTCAGTACACATCCGTACGAGAGATGTGTTCAATGTCCTTAAGGGGATCGACGTTTCTAAAGCCTATTAATTAAAAGCTGAACCTCATCCTTGGCTAAACCGCTGCTCGGAAATGGCTAGCCCATGTTCAACCTATTCCCAAAAAAGGAGAGGGTATCGGTTCCTCAAATTATCGACAAATTGCAATCACTTCGATTCTTTCGAAAGTTTTTGAATCTATCATTAATTTCAAATTAAGGGAACTACATATCTAGAAAAAAATCAGCTCATCAACGATCGCCAATATGACCTCCGGCCTGGACGCTCGCATCTGGAGACTTGCTGACTTTTCTTACGGAACGTTGGAACAGTAGTCTTCACAATTTTGGTGAGTCCTAAATCGTTGCCATGGATATTTCAAAGGCCTTTGGTGTAGTCTGGCATCCTTTGCTTTTAGCTAAACTTAAAGCACTGGGTCTCTCCCCCTCTTCTATTATGGATTGAAACTTTTCTATCTGGTCACCTAATTCGTGTTTATTAGATGGCGTTACATCTGAACCTTACCCTATAAATGCCGGTGTGCCCCAGGGCTCTGTTATCTCTCCATCTGTCTTCCTAATTTTCATTAATGATCTGTTTTCCCTTACTTTCAATCACATCCATAGCTTTGCCGATGACAGTTCCCTTTATTTCACTTACTGTTTTGATATACTCTTGCGGACTGAGGGAATCCGCATGTGTTAAACGAGATTGCATGATTAGATCATTGAATAACGATCTTGACAATATCTTCGCTTGGGGTAAAGTGAATAGCGTCGAATTCAATGCATCAAAGACCCAAAACTGTTTCATTGCTTTAAAACAAGATCACCACTTAACCACTTCCATCTAATTTGATAGAGCATTAATTTCCGATTCACCGTCACTAAGCATTATTTTTTCCAGTAAACTAGCTGGACAGATCACATCTTCTCTGTTGCCAAAGAAGCATCGAAATGTCTTTGATTTCTGAAAAAGTGTAAGAAATATTTCAGCCAGTCAAATCTAACGCCCTTCTATAAGTCCTAAATCAGACCTAGAATGGAATACAATTCTCAAATCCGGACCGGGACTGAGCACTTGCTTCATTTGGCCCCAGATGGAGCCCTTCAAGATGCTCGGTGATGTTTTTTTTCACGAACTGTGTGAATGTGGAACAGTCTGTGATCTTCTGTCTTTCCAATAAATACAATCAAATACAATCTACGAAAGTTTAAGGGCAACATACATCAGCACCTCCGCTACTCTCCTCATGTCTTCTAATCCTTTCCCTATCTCATTCCTGCCATGCTGTGCTTTGCAAAATTTTATATGCTGAACGTAAATATAGTAAACGTCTTACTCTGGAGGCCTTGCATATTCAAAGCACAAAAAACACAATGAACAGACGAACAGCACACACACATCATACATACCATTTACTGCAGCCTTAGAGAGTCCCCAATAATCTTAAATTTATATATGTATGAAAAATAAAATTAAAAAAATTGCCATTTTGAATCTCTTGGGATCATATACTCATAAACCAGTAGATTTTTAAAACTTGACTAGGGCAATTCACTCCGCCTAATCTGCGTTAATTTATTACAAGTTTTATAGTTAGTTTTGATTTTGTCATATCTATTTGTGTGTTCATGTACTTACATAAATCGATGGGATTAGAAAGCTAGAGTAACCTGGAAGTAACAAATAGACTCAGCAATGTTATTGTAAGAGATAAGCAAATATATGTACTTGTATAGATAAATGAAAGTGCTTCTGACTACGGCAACAATATTTGCCGAATAATTAGGCCAATAAAGGACAATAACCACTGACATGTATAATAAGGACCGCTGACACCACTGAAATCGCTTACATTTTCATGGGATCACTTTTCTATAGTTGTCCCTTTTTGCCTTAACGACTGGATTCCACTGAACTTGAAATAATAAGTTCTATACGAAATCCACCATAGTGGATTTGGCTGCTTTCAATTCTATGGTCCACCGATTAGTGAACATCCCCATGACAGAAACAAACTATGATTCAGAGCTGAGATACATCAAAAACACTGCAAGAATCAATGGCTTCCATACTCGATTAATAGACGCACTAGTCCATAAACAAAAATATAAAAAATGGATTAAGGACATCACAACACTAAAAGACAGATATGACTCGGATATTAAACGGGTAGGAATAACTTATCACCCAAAATACACCGGTAAATTCAAAAACATCTTTAAGAAAATTAACAGAAAAGTTATCCCAGTGTCGTCTAATAAACTTAGAGGTATTTTGTGCAGAACCAAAGATCTGGATGATCCACTTAGTAAGAGTGGAATTTACTCTTTAAAATGTTCTTCGTGTGATCTCACCTATATTGGACAATCATCGAGAGCTGTGAAAGAAAGATGGAAAGAACACAGCAGACACATAACAAAAAATGAATCCAATCGATCCAGCATAGCTCACCATATTTTAAACAACATCAGCCATGAAATTCACATAAAAAATTTCAAACTAATAAAGGCAGTAAGAAATAACCAAAAACTGGATGCATGGGAATCGTTATTTATACATAAGAACTCACTTCAGTTAATGAACACCGGAGAACCTCCTATCGAAAGTAGACTGTTTCATCTCTTGGACACAGATCAGTAATATGGTTATCATTCGATTATCGCTTTTGTTAACGGATACTTTATAACGTACATAAACGTATTGCCTTAATGGAATTGGGGCACTGTTTTGCTTCCCATTTTATCATATTCGAGTAGTCTAGCTATGCATATATTTTTTTAGTTCGAAAATAAAGATATCTGAAGATGGTAGCGTGGCTACCGAAAACGTTAAAAAAAATGAATCAAAAATAGTGGAACAATAAGAAGACTTTTATTTACAAACTGATAGAATTATAATTAGTTTCACAGTGCTCAAATAATTTAAACAACAGTGTGTTTGTTTAAAAATTTTTATATATAGAATAGACTCAAAAAGTAAAAAGAAAAAATCCTTCTGAACGATTTTTTTATGGTATTCCAAAGACCATGACAATGGACATGATGGATTAGATACAAATCTATACAATTGGCGAATAATGGTCACCACCATTTACTCTCTGGATACGAAACCGCCTATTTTCCCTTGCCTTAAATTTACTTAGGCCCCTTTTGTTAATTCTGACTGTAGACCCATCCCATTTTCACAATTATAAACCTTTCTATTTCATCTTCATTACTCCCATATATTTTTCTCCTTGACTTTTATATACCTAGACCTACACATCCCAAGGTTTCCAACTTGTATTTTTTATTCTACTAAACATTAACATTCTAAACAACTATAAATATTGGAGTGATTTGATACTTTATACATAAAAAATTAGCTGTCAATATTATATTTTAATTATATATTCAAAACTGTGCTGCCCTACTTCTCCACCTACAAGTAGGCTTCTCTCACACTATAAAAATGCTGATTGGGAAAATCTCAATCAATATCTTAAAGAAATTGGTTTGTCGTTTTGTTTTACTTCGAAGGATGTTGAGGAATGCACATTAGTACTTAGTAACATTCTAAGTCTTGGCATGCGTGATTACATTCCGCATTCCTACAGCAGATCTCAACAACAACAAAATCGCTCTTGGTTTAACGATAAGCGCAACTAAGCACCTACATATCGCACTTGGTCCCGTAGGGTGTCATATCTCGAAATATGTGATTTTGAGAACATCGCGTTTCTTATATTCAAATTGTATTTTGCACACCAGTGCTATATCGTTTTGGCCTTAGAAAATTTCCCCAAATGCCCAATCACTAAATATAATATTTTCTACACTTGAAGTAAGAAAAATATATTATTATCCGTTTATTTTCTGAATTTTCTGTTTTGACGACACTCTTGCAGAAAAAAACATCTTCATTTTCTCACAATGTCACTTTTGCAGAAATTTTCTTAAGAATCATCATCTGTTTAATTTAAATTATAATAAAAGTTTTTATATTTTGGTATAATTAAATTCTTTTTGCACAGGTATAATAAATCCTTTAATTTTCTTTCCGGAATAGCTGGTGAATCTTGTTTAAAATCGGTATCTTGAAACTTAAAAGTTTATTATATAACTCTCTTTGTAGAAAACAGTAAATGGGTTGTCCTTTCTGACTTCAAACGAGATAATTTTATTCCATATGACCTTCTTTTTATCCACGTCCATTTGAAAGTTCTTCCCAATAACCTTGGATAGTGACTTAATGTCCAAAAATTCTTCAAATCCTATTTCATTGACATCGAATAAAGGGTTAGACTTCTTGCTAGTTTTAATAACAGCAACACATTGTGATGGTACATAATTGGTCTTGATTTTAGCGTTCTTGTTTTTGCTTTCTCAATCAAACTATGCATGTTATCACCTTCATTCTGCGTGTATCCAGTGACCAAAAAGTTTAGCGTAATCAAAGGTGTGTCCAATTTCAGTACACAGTACAGTAGCAAACAAATAATAAATTTTACCACTCGGTGTTGGAAGTACAGCTTATAAATCAAAAACTATGGATAAACAGTTCCCATTTTTTGCATCCTCCTTGTCTTTGTTTTTGTTGTCTCTTGCAAAATCTTTTTCCTTTAAGTGCGTTTTCATTTCAGAAGATAAATCCTTACTACTCGAATAACAGAGCTCAAAATAATCACTGGGCTCTTCTCAGGCCATTGCCCCTTGAGGTATCACCTAAACAAGCTGGGTTTGGCTGAGACTTCATCCTGCCGCTTCTGTCAGAATGCTCACGGATCCTCGGAGCACCTGCTCTGCAACTGCGAAGCATTGGCCAGGCGGAGATTACTCCACCTTGAACATGCTTTTCCTCCACCAAGTTACGTATGGAACCTCAAGCCCAGAATGGTTCTAGACTTTATTAACAGTCTAAACCTATAAATGGAGCAAATTCAACGGGGACTCACAATAGATCTTTCAGGTCGCAGTGACTGCGAGGCTAACGCCTATACACCCCTTTACAAATCTAATCTAATCTACTACTCGAATTATTATGCTGTTCGCATATAGAACATTGATCTTTTTTCGGGATAAAAAAGGAAATATTAAAGTAGCTGTTAAAAATCCTCCTATAAACGAGATAATTTCCAAAGGATTTATTCTCTTCCTTGCACTTTTTAACGTAATCACGATGAAGATCGGATATTATTTTCCCGCCTTCTATAAATTCTCTGGTAGTTTGCTGCCGAAGGTAATGCGATTCAATGCGAGGTATAGAATTAATGTGCAACATTATCTCACTTTTAATTGAGTCGTCTAACTTAGGCTGCTCTCCATGTTTTCCCCTGTAATCAGTCGCCAAAAACCCATCTTTATACTTACTTACGGCTGTTCTTATTACTCTATCCGAAATAGACAAAGTACTACAGAAGAATTTCTTGCAAACAGCAATTTTCTTCTCATTCACTTTAAATGAATAGGAATAATTATTCCGCATTGTCTTGTTTGATGATACAACACTTCTTTGTATGGCAGAAATATTTTGCATAATGAAATTTCTTTGTACCTCCACAGATCCGGTGTCCCAATACTTAGTAAGTATTTCACATCTTTCTTGGGTGGTTATATTTTTAGAGCACTCAAACTTGCAACTTTCGCAGACTGCCTTTAAAGAACATTCTTCCACTATTTTTCCCTAACTGTTAGCGTATTGTGTCCACGATTCCTTTTTTGTTTTACGAGATGTCTTTTCCAGGTGTGCTGGTTTCCTTTGTTTTCTTTTCCGGATATTATTAACTTTTGAAGTCGAGGTTAATTCAGTGCGGTCATCATAAAGCTCTTTATCAGCTTTCTCGGCTTCTACAGATTCTATAAGGTCTAGAAGACTCATATTGTCGGAATTATGGAGACTTATTCCAGTTTGTTTGTTGACAAAATTTGATTCCACCAAAATGGTGTGTTGATCCAGCTGATCTACGTGTTCAACTCCCGCATTTCTTGCTTCGTCTTCGGTATAATCCACTGAAACACTGTCGTTGGAAATACATTGTATTATGCTTGCAATGGCTTCATCTACTTCATTGTGGTCATCTAAAAAAAAATTGGAATTCTTGCACGTGTACTATAGAAGTCTAAACCATTAGCAATGTTACTTATAGAAAAGTATTCTATGTCTTGTTTGACCAATTTATTCGTAATTTTTTTGATTTTAGGTTTTTGGTTAACTGTGCACGGGATAACATTTTTTAAATCACTATACAGAAACAAAATTATAAAATATGCCACAAGATAATGCATGTGTTTCAAACACTGACGACTGAATACTGAAATGACTTCTGCAATAGAGTCATATTTGGGTACAAACAGACACAATGGCATATTTGTTACCCGATTTTATGTGCAATATAGTCTTCACTGCTTTGTGACTGCTTAAAAAATAATAATTCGACTTCCTTCCAACTACAAAAGCTGCATGTAGGCTGTCCTTAGTATGCAAAACTGTATTGAATTAAAAACAATTGGACATATTGAATTTAAGATTATATCAAGTAGGCATATCATACTTGACAGTATTTTAGGAATTATTCAAGGATCAAAAAATTTGTAGTTAGCGAGTTAAAAGGGCATTAAATGACGTTACGACAGTCTTGCAAATAATTTCTCTTATTTCGAAAAAGTATTATTTTTGTTTAAACAGGTTGTGACTGTATTGCAGAATTTAATCTTAAACTATATTCTCTGCAAGATAAATTTTTATAAAAATAACGGTATTTATCGGAAAAATCTGAAATAATTTCGTATTAATGATAAAATGTAGTATAAATTTCCCATCTATTGACGGTGATAACTTGTAACCAAAAATTTCTGCCTTATGACACTCTACGGGACCAAGTGCGAAATGTATTGCATCCATGTCCAGAACTGAAACAAGTCTCTGCACGGAACACCTTCAAGTCTATTATCCAAAGAGAAAAATATGTTTTTGACCATAGTATTAGACAAAATAATCTTCGCAAGCCGCAAAAGTAACAAAGGTTTCTGATCTTTGGTCAAAATCATCAGGAACAACTTCACCAGTTCCTCTATACCTTTACTTAACAATGGTGAGGTGGTTGTTGACTCCATGGATATGGCTAATATTTTGGCTGCTAGATTCCTTTCAAATTCTAGTCTTCCACCCAGTTCGCACAGATACCTGTTTTACATCTCCCTCGTGGATGTGTACAAGAGTCAGTACACATCCGTACGAGAGATGTGTTCAATGTCCTTAAGGGGATCGACGTTTCTAAAGCCTATTAATTAAAAGCTGAACCTCATCCTTGGCTAAACCGCTGCTCGGAAATGGCTAGCCCATGTTCAACCTATTCCCAAAAAAGGAGAGGGTATCGGTTCCTCAAATTATCGACAAACTGCAATCACTTCGATTCTTTCGAAAGTTTTTGAATCTATCATTAATTTCAAATTAAGGGAACTGCATATCTAGAAACAAATCAGCTCATCAACGATCGCCAATATGACCTCCGGCCTGAAAGCTCGCATCTGGAGACTTGCTGACTTTTCTTACGGAACGTTGGAACAGTAGTCTTCACAATTTTGGTGAGTCCTAAATCGTTGCCATGGATATTTCAAAGGCCTTTGGTGTAGTCTGGCATCCTTTGCTTTTAGCTAAACTTAAAGCACTGGGTCTCTCCCCCTCTTCTATTATGGATTGAAACTTTTCTATCTGGTCACCTAATTCGTGTTTATTAGATGGCGTTACATCTTAACCTTACCCTATAAATGCCGGTGTGCCCCAGGGCTCTGTTATCTCTCCATCTGTCTTCCTAATTTTCATTAATGATCTGTTTTCCCTTACTTTCAATCACATCCATAGCTTTGCCGATGACAGTTCCCTTTATTTCACTTACTGTTTTGATATACTCTTGCGGACTGAGGGAATCCGCATGTGTTAAACGAGATTGCATGATTAGATCATTGAATAACGATCTTGACAATATCTTCGCTTGGGGTAAAGTGAATAGCGTCGAATTCAATGCATCAAAGACCCAAAACTGTTTCATTGCTTTAAAACAAGATCACCACTTAACCACTTCCATCTAATTTGATAGAGCATTAATTTCCGATTCACCGTCACTAAGCATTATTTTTTCCAGTAAATTAGCTGGACAGATCACATCTTCTCTGTTGCCAAAGAAGCATCGAAATGTCTTTGATTTCTGAAAAAGTGTAAGAAATATTTCAGCCAGTCAAATCTAACGCCCTTCTATAAGTCCTAAATCAGACCTAGAATGGAATACAATTCTCAAATCCGGACCGGGACTGAGCACTTGCTTCATTTGGCCCCAGATGGAGCCCTTCAAGATGCTCGGTGATGTTTTTTTTCACGAACTGTGTGAATGTGGAACAGTCTGTGATCTTCTGTCTTTCCAATAAATACAATCAAATACAATCTACGAAAGTTTAAGGGCAACATACATCAGCACCTCCGCTACTCTCCTCATGTCTTCTAATCCTTTCCCTATCTCCTTCCTGCCATGCTGTGCTTTGCAAAATTTTATATGCTGAACGTAAATATAGTAAACGTCTTACTCTGGAGGCCTTGCATATTCAAAGCACAAAAAACACAATGAACAGACGAACAGCACACACACATCATACATACCATTTACTGCAGCCTTAGAGAGTCTCCAATAATCTTAAATTTATATATGTATGAAAAATAAAATTAAAAAAATTGCCATTTTGAATCTCTTGGGATCATATACTCATAAACCAGTAGATTTTTAAAACTTGACTAGGGCAATTCACTCCGCCTAATCTGCGTTAATTTATTACAAGTTTTATAGTTAGTTTTGATTTTGTCATATATATTTGTGTGTTCATGTACTTACATAAATCGATGGGATTAGAAAGCTAGAGTAACCTGGAAGTAACAAATAGACTCAGCAATGTTATTGTAAGAGATAAGCAAATATATGTACTTGTATAGATAAATGAAAGTGCTTCTGACTACGGCAACAATATTTGCCGAATAATTAGGCCAATAAAGGACAATAACCACTGACATGTATAATAAGGACCGCTGACACCACTGAAATCGCTTACATTTTCATGGGATCACTTTTCTATAGTTGTCCCTTTTTGCCTTAACGACTGGATTCCACTGAACTTGAAATAATAAGTTCTATATGAAATCCACCATAGTGGATTTGGCTGCTTTCAATTCTATGGTCCACCGATTAGTGAACATCCCCATGACAGAAACAAACTATGATTCAGAGCTGAGATACATCAAAAACACTGCAAGAATCAATGGCTTCCATACTCGATTAATAGACGCACTAGTCCATAAACAAAAATATAAAAAATGGATTAAGGACATCACAACACTAAAAGACAGATATGACTCGGATATTAAACGGGTAGGAATAACTTATCACCCAAAATACACCGGTAAATTCAAAAACATCTTTAAGAAAATTAATAGAAAAGTTATCCCAGTGTCGTCTAATAAACTTAGAGGTATTTTGTGCAGAACCAAAGATCTGGATGATCCACTTAGTAAGAGTGGAATTTACTCTTTAAAATGTTCTTCGTGTGATCTCACCTATATTGGACAATCATCGAGAGCTGTGAAAGAAAGATGGAAAGAACACAGCAGACACATAACAAAAAATGAATCCAATCGATCCAGCATAGCTCACCATATTTTAAACAACATCAGCCATGAAATTCACATAAAAAATTTCAAACTAATAAAGGCAGTAAGAAATAACCAAAAACTGGATGCATGGGAATCGTTATTTATACATAAGAACTCACTTCAGTTAATGAACACCGGAGAACCTCCTATCGAAAGTAGACTGTTTCATCTCTTGGACACAGATCAGTAATATTGTTATCATTCGATTATCGCTTTTGTTAACGGATACTTTATAACGTACATAAACGTATTGCCTTAATGGAATTGGGGCACTGTTTTGCTTCCCATTTTATCATATTCGAGTAGTCTAGCTATGCATATATTTTTTTAGTTCGAAAATAAAGATATCTGAAGGATGGTAGCGTGGCTACCGAAAACGTTAAAAAAAAATGAATCAAAAATAGTGGAACAATAAGAAGACTTTTATTTACAAACTGATAGAATTATAATTAGTTTCACAGTGCTCAAATAATTTAAACAACAGTGTGTTTGTTTAAAAATTTTTATATATAGAATAGACTCAAAAAGTAAAAAGAAAAAATCCTTCTGAACGATTTTTTTATGGTATTCCAAAGACCATGACAATGAACATGATGGATTAGATACAAATCTATACAATTGGCGAATAATGGTCACCACCATTTACTCTCTGGATACGAAACCGCCTATTTTCCCTTGCCTTAAATTTACTTAGGCCCCTTTTGTTAATTCTGACTGTAGACCCATCCCATTTTCACAATTATAAACCTTTCTATTTCATCTTCTTTACTCCCATATATTTTTCTCCTTGACTTTTATATACCTAGACCTACACATCCCAATGTTTCCAACTTGTATTCTTTATTCTACTAAACATTAACATTCTAAACAAATATAAATATTGGAGTGATTTGATACTTTATACATAAAAAATTAGCTGTCAATATTATATTTTAATTATATATTCAAAACTGTGCTGCCCTACTTCTCCACCTACAAGTAGGCTTCTCTCACACTATAAAAATGCTGATTGGGAAAATCTCAATCAATATCTTAAAGAAATTGGTTTGTCGTTTTGTTTTACTTCGAAGGATGTTGAGGAATGCACATTAGTACTTAGTAACATTCTAAGTCTTGGCATGCGTGATTACATTCCGCATTCCTACAGCAGATCTCAACAACAACAAAATCGCTCTTGGTTTAACGATAAGCGCAACTAAGCACCTACATATCGCACTTGGTCCCGTAGGGTGTCATATCTCGAAATATGTGATTTTGAGAACATCGCGTTTCTTATATTCAAATTGTATTTTGCACACCAGTGCTATATCGTTTTGGCCTTAGAAAATTTCCCCAAATGCCCAATCACTAAATATAATATTTTCTACACTTGAAGTAAGAAAAATATATTATTATCCGTTTATTTTCTGAATTTTCTGTTTTGACGACACTCTTGCAGAAAAAAACATCTTCATTTTCTCACAATGTCACTTTTGCAGAAATTTTCTTAAGAATCATCATCTGTTTAATTTAAATTATAATAAAAGTTTTTATATTTTGGTATAATTAAATTCTTTTTGCACAGGTATAATAAATCCTTTAATTTTCTTTCCGGAATAGCTGGTGAATCTTGTTTAAAATCGGTATCTTGAAACTTAAAAGTTTATTATATAACTCTCTTTGTAGAAAACAGTAAATGGGTTGTCCTTTCTGACTTCAAACGAGATAATTTTATTCCATATGACCTTCTTTTTATCCACGTCCATTTGAAAGTTCTTCCCAATAACCTTGGATAGTGACTTAATGTCCAAAAATTCTTCAAATCCTATTTCATTGACATCGAATAAAGGGTTAGACTTCTTGCTAGTTTTAATAACAGCAACACATTGT
Organism: Dioctria linearis; assembly: GCA_963930735.1. Lineage (NCBI taxonomy): Eukaryota > Metazoa > Arthropoda > Insecta > Diptera > Asilidae > Dioctria > Dioctria linearis. Next base: position 74,301,362 of record OZ005740.1, on the reverse strand, counting down.
GATGGTACATAATTGGTCTTGATTTTAGCGTTCTTGTTTTTGCTTTCTCAATCAAACTATGCATGTTATCACCTTCATTCTGCGTGTATCCAGTGACCAAAAAGTTTAGCGTAATCAAAGGTGTGTCCAATTTCAGTACACAGTACAGTAGCAAACAAATAATAAATTTTACCACTCGGTGTTGGAAGTACAGCTTATAAATCAAAAACTATGGATAAACAGTTCCCATTTTTTGCATCCTCCTTGTCTTTGTTTTTGTTGTCTCTTGCAAAATCTTTTTCCTTTAAGTGCGTTTTCATTTCAGAAGATAAATCCTTACTACTCGAATAACAGAGCTCAAAATAATCACTGGGCTCTTCTCAGGCCATTGCCCCTTGAGGTATCACCTAAACAAGCTGGGTTTGGCTGAGACTTCATCCTGCCGCTTCTGTCAGAATGCTCACGGATCCTCGGAGCACCTGCTCTGCAACTGCGAAGCATTGGCCAGGCGGAGATTACTCCACCTTGAACATGCTTTTCCTCCACCAAGTTACGTATGGAACCTCAAGCCCAGAATGGTTCTAGACTTTATTAACAGTCTAAACCTATAAATGGAGCAAATTCAACGGGGACTCACAATAGATCTTTCAGGTCGCAGTGACTGCGAGGCTAACGCCTATACACCCCTTTACAAATCTTATCTAATCTACTACTCGAATTATTATGCTGTTTGCATATAGAACATTGATCTTTTTTCGGGATAAAAAAGGAAATATTAAAGTAGCTGTTAAAAATCCTCCTATAAACGAGATAATTTCCAAAGGATTTATTCTCTTCCTTGCACTTTTTAACGTAATCACGATGAAGATCGGATATTATTTTCCCGCCTTCTATAAATTCTCTGGTAGTTTGCTGCCGAAGGTAATGCGATTCAATGCGAGGTATAGAATTAATGTGCAACATTATCTCACTTTTAATTGAGTCGTCTAACTTAGGCTGCTCTCCATGTTTTCCCCTGTAATCAGTCGCCAAAAACCCATCTTTATACTTACTTACGGCTGTTCTTATTACTCTATCCGAAATAGACAAAGTACTACAGAAGAATTTCTTGCAAACAGCAATTTTCTTCTCATTCACTTTAAATGAATAGGAATAATTATTCCGCATTGTCTTGTTTGATGATACAACACTTCTTTGTATGGCAGAAATATTTTGCATAATGAAATTTCTTTGTACCTCCACAGATCCGGTGTTCCAATACTTAGTAAGTATTTCACATCTTTCTTGGGTGGTTATATTTTTAGAGCACTCAAACTTGCAACTTTCGCAGACTGCCTTTAAAGAACATTCTTCCACTATTTTTCCCTAACTGTTAGCGTATTGTGTCCACGATTCCTTTTTTGTTTTACGAGATGTCTTTTCCAGGTGTGCTGGTTTCCTTTGTTTTCTTTTCCGGATATTATTAACTTTTGAAGTCGAGGTTAATTCAGTGCGGTCATCATAAAGCTCTTTATCAGCTTTCTCGGCTTCTACAGATTCTATAAGGTCTAGAAGACTCATATTGTCGGAATTATGGAGACTTATTCCAGTTTGTTTGTTGACAAAATTTGATTCCACCAAAATGGTGTGTTGATCCAGCTGATCTACGTGTTCAACTCCCGCATTTCTTGCTTCGTCTTCGGTATAATCCACTGAAACACTGTCGTTGGAAATACATTGTATTATGCTTGCAATGGCTTCATCTACTTCATTGTGGTCATCTAAAAAAAAATTGGAATTCTTGCACGTGTACTATAGAAGTCTAAACCATTAGCAATGTTACTTATAGAAAAGTATTCTATGTCTTGTTTGACCAATTTATTCGTAATTTTTTTGATTTTAGGTTTTTGGTTAACTGTGCACGGGATAACATTTTTTAAATCACTATACAGAAACAAAATTATAAAATATGCCACAAGATAATGCAGGTGTTTCAAACACTGACGATTGAATACTGAAATGACTTCTGCAATAGAGTCATATTTGGGTACAAACAGACACAGTGGCATATTTGTTACCCGATTTTATGTGCAATATAGTCTTAACTGCTTTGTGACTGCTTAAAAAATAATAATTCGACTTCCTTCCAACTACAAAAGCTGCATGTAGGCTGCCCTTAGTATGCAAAACTGTATTGAATTAAAAACAATTGGACATATTGAATTTAAGATTATATCAAGTAGGCATATCATACTTGACAGTATTTTAGGAATTATTCAAGGATCAAAAAATTTGTAGTTAGCGAGATAAAAGGGCATTAAATGACGTTACGACAGTCTTGCAAATAATTTCTCTTATTTCGAAAAAGTATTATTTTTGTTTAAACAGGTTGTGACTGTATTGCAGAATTTAATCTTAAACTATATTCTCTGCAAGATAAATTTTTATAAAAATAACGGTATTTATCGGAAAAATCTGAAATAATTTCGTATTAATGATAAAATATAGTAAAATTTCCCATCTATTGACGGTGATAACTTGTAACCAAAAATTTCTGCCTTATGACACTCTACGGGACCAAGTGCGATATGTATTGCATCCATGTCCAGAACTGAAACAAGTCTCTGCACGGAACACCTTCAAGTCTATTATCCAAAGAGAAAAATATGTTTTTGACCATAGTATTAGACAAAATAATCTTGGCAAGCCGCAAAAGTAACAAAGGTTTCTGATCTTTGGTCAAAATCATCAGGAACAACTTCACCAGTTCCTCTATACCTTTACTTAACAATGGTGAGGTGGTTGTTGACTCCATGGATATGGCTAATATTTTGGCTGCTAGATTCCTTTCAAATTCTAGTCTTCCACCCAGTTCGCACAGATACCTGTTTTACATCTCCCTCGTGGATGTGTACAAGAGTCAGTACACATCCGTACGAGAGATGTGTTCAATGTCCTTAAGGGGATCGACGTTTCTAAAGCCTATTAATTAAAAGCTGAACCTCATCCTTGGCTAAACCGCTGCTCGGAAATGGCTAGCCCATGTTCAACCTATTCCCAAAAAAGGAGAGGGTATCGGTTCCTCAAATTATCGACAAATTGCAATCACTTCGATTCTTTCGAAAGTTTTTGAATCTATCATTAATTTCAAATTAAGGGAACTACATATCTAGAAAAAAATCAGCTCATCAACGATCGCCAATATGACCTCCGGCCTGGACGCTCGCATCTGGAGACTTGCTGACTTTTCTTACGGAACGTTGGAACAGTAGTCTTCACAATTTTGGTGAGTCCTAAATCGTTGCCATGGATATTTCAAAGGCCTTTGGTGTAGTCTGGCATCCTTTGCTTTTAGCTAAACTTAAAGCACTGGGTCTCTCCCCCTCTTCTATTATGGATTGAAACTTTTCTATCTGGTCACCTAATTCGTGTTTATTAGATGGCGTTACATCTGAACCTTACCCTATAAATGCCGGTGTGCCCCAGGGCTCTGTTATCTCTCCATCTGTCTTCCTAATTTTCATTAATGATCTGTTTTCCCTTACTTTCAATCACATCCATAGCTTTGCCGATGACAGTTCCCTTTATTTCACTTACTGTTTTGATATACTCTTGCGGACTGAGGGAATCCGCATGTGTTAAACGAGATTGCATGATTAGATCATTGAATAACGATCTTGACAATATCTTCGCTTGGGGTAAAGTGAATAGCGTCGAATTCAATGCATCAAAGACCCAAAACTGTTTCATTGCTTTAAAACAAGATCACCACATAACCACTTCCATCTAATTTGATAGAGCATTAATTTCCGATTCACCGTCACTAAGCATTATTTTTTCCAGTAAATTAGCTGGACAGATCACATCTTCTCTGTTGCCAAAGAAGCATCGAAATGTCTTTGATTTCTGAAAAAGTGTAAGAAATATTTCAGCCAGTCAAATCTAACGCCCTTCTATAAGTCCTAAATCAGACCTAGAATGGAATACAATTCTCAAATCTGGACCGGGACTGAGCACTTGCTTCATTTGGCCCCAGATGGGGCCCTTCAAGATGCTCGGTGATGTTTTTTTTTCACGAACTGTGTGAATGTGGAACAGTCTGTGATCTTCTGTCTTTCCAATAAATACAATCAAATACAATCTACGAAAGTTTAAGGGCAACATACATCAGCACCTCCGCTACTCTCCTCATGTCTTCTAATCCTTTCCCTATCTCCTTCCTGCCATGCTGTGCTTTGCAAAATTTTATATGCTGAACGTAAATATAGTAAACGTCTTACTCTGGAGGCCTTGCATATTCAAAGCACAAAAAACACAATGAACAGACGAACAGCACACACACATCATACATACCATTTACTGCAGCCTTAGAGAGTCCCCAATAATCTTAAATTTATATATGTATGAAAAATAAAATTAAAAAAATTGCCATTTTGAATCTCTTGGGATCATATACTCATAAACCAGTAGATTTTTAAAACTTGACTAGGGCAATTCACTCCGCCTAATCTGCGTTAATTTATTACAAGTTTTATAGTTAGTTTTGATTTTGTCATATCTATTTGTGTGTTCATGTACTTACATAAATCGATGGGATTAGAAAGCTAGAGTAACCTGGAAGTAACAAATAGACTCAGCAATGTTATTGTAAGAGATAAGCAAATATATGTACTTGTATAGATAAATGAAAGTGCTTCTGACTACGGCAACAATATTTGCCGAATAATTAGGCCAATAAAGGACAATAACCACTGACATGTATAATAAGGACCGCTGACACCGCTGAAATCGCTTACATTTTCATGGGATCACTTTTCTATAGTTGTCCCTTTTTGCCTTAACGACTGGATTCCACTGAACTTGAAATAATAAGTTCTATACGAAATCCACCATAGTGCAGTTTCAGTTCAGTGGATTTTCCAAATGAATATATAGAATAGAAATAGATGGCAATATAAAATTTGTAATCCTTTCTCTCTCCCCCATAGCTACTTTTAGGGATAGGCAGACAAAAATTGCTTAATTTTATTTCCTTGAAAATCGAGTTTAAGGAATATTTGATATTACAGGAGATAAGCTTCCAATAAAAATAATAATTTTGAATATATTTGGAATTTGTTGAGCTTGTAACATGACTGTTAAAGTGAAAATGAAACTTGAAATTCAGATAGTTTTCACAGTCCTGCCAAAAAAAGTGGACCCATATGAAATAGAAGATCAGGCAGTCTATGTTTTACATGTCAGTAACAATAACATGATTAATTAAAATTTTTATTAATCACTGACTGCTACATCCGAAAAATTAAAATAAATCAGTTTGCATCATAGGGTATCCTCAAGCGTGTCTTATTAATAAAAAAATAAATAAATGAAATAACAAAATAACAAAGAATTTATTTTTCAGCGATTAGGAAAGGGAGCGTATGGTATTGTATGGAAGGCCATAGATAAAAAAGGGTACACAAGTGGTTGCTGTGAAAAAACTTGTCGATGCATTCCGAAATGAGACAGACGCTCAAAGAACCTTTCGAGAAATAATGTGCCTTCGTGCATTCCGTAACCACCCGAATGTTATCCAACTTCACAGCGTTCATAACTATATTGAAAATTTGTAAATTACCGTTGATATTTTCAAGCTGTTTTCACAGAGCAACAATAATGTTATTAAGAGGGGAACAATTTTAAAGGACATCCATAAGAGCTACGTTATGTACTAGCTATTTAATGCTATAAAATATATTCACTCAGGGAACGTAATACATAGAGACCTAAAACCAAGTAATGTTTTTATAGATAGTAAATGCAGGTAAACTTTATTGCTCTTAAATATGCGCATGTATATGTTTTAATTAAAAATCTAAATATAGATGTAAAATTGCCGATTTCGGCCTTGCACGTTCAGTGTTACAACGCCAACTCGGAGATTCAAGTACTTCCGTTGAGCCCGTGGAACCAATATTGACAGATTATGTTGCCACAATATGGTACCGAGCTCCTGAAATACTTCTTGCTAGCAAAAGGTGAGCTATATTATTTCGTTTGTATGTATATAAAATTTGTTTTACTTATAATTAAATTTTTCACCTTAATACCGTTAGATATACCAAGGGTATTGATATGTGGAGTCTAGGATGTATTTTAGGAGAAATGATATGGGGGAAGCCAATATTCCCCGGAAGTAGTACAGTAAATCAGGTAAATATGATTTTTTTATTGTTATTAAGTCGCTTTTAATCTCGGATCTTTAAATTGTATGCGCGTGTCTTTTTTACCAGAGGCCTATTTCACGAACTTACCAATTGTTTTTTTACAAGTGATTTTTAACAAAAATTGTAAAAAAATTTATATTTTTGGTTTCACAAATTTGCAGTTGTATTCTACAAGGGGAAATTAGTAGGAATTTTTCATTTTTTGTTCCACCAAAAGTTATTTGTAGTTGTAATTAACAAGCTACAAATATGTAGAAATAGAGCTTTTTGTAGATTTCTGTTTCACTAAAAAGATTGGGAGTTACAAAATTTGTGTAGTATACGAGAATATTTCACAAGTGACCGGTGCTGTCCCAAGTAACAATTTTAGTTTTAACATAGCCTACATAACATTGTCTATACTATGTATTTCATAAAACTTGTAACAAAGCTATATAGTGAAGCCAACAATATTATGACCGTAAAAAACCTCTTATAAAACTAAAAGGGCCCACGCTGCAATAAGCTGTGAGGACCTATTTTTAAAACTATGTAAAGCCTTATTGGTCTTATCTGGATTACTCTTTGCGATGATTTCTTCTTCTTCGTCTATTAGTTATGATCCGGAACTGTGGAGTTCCTTCACAATGGCTGGACCCTATGGCGTATTATAATAACACCAAAAAAGTGTGCCGTGTCCGGTTAAATGCTGATTGCGATGTCTGGCTAAATGTTGTTGATTGCCGTGTCCGGCTATTTGTTGTTTTATAATTGCGTGTGTATAGTGTTGAGTTTTGTTTTATATTTGCGTTTGTATTTTATTTGTGCATGTTTTGTTTGTTTATGTATAGGTCGACGGAACACAAGTAAGTTTCATGAATTGAAACTGCCAAGAGAAAAAAAAATAGGCTTGTTTCTTCCAAAATTACTCAACGCAACTAGCTTTATTCCAACATTTCACCTTTTTTATATAACAAAAAAACTCTTACCTGCGATCTTATTCTAACTTAGCTAAATCCATTGAAAAAGCTTAGCATGCAATATTTTCCTCCCTGGGAAATAAATTTTTCACGAATTTACTAGATGAAAGTCAAGAAATTTTACCTTGAGGGTGTTGAATGGCCAGACGTAATGTGAGCTGCTCAAGCACTGCAACTGGTCAGAAGTGTTTAGTGTTGCATTTATGCTGCTTGTTTGCAATAAAAGAATTACAAAAAAATGAACATCGTGAGAAAGTGAAATTGTTTAGAATATTTATTTTGCTTGTAAAATATCTGGATCATGAAAGAATGCCCAAATGTTAACAGCTATTCCTCAAAGCTTTTTTAAGATAAAAGGGCATTGGAAATACAGCAAACCTTGTAGACTTCAAACTTCAAAATAAAAGTGTTCTTAAAATCCATAGAACTAAATAGATTTATATGTTCCACTTTACAATAATATAAAATGTTGGAATGTAATTAAATTGTATGTAGGTATAAATATAAAATATAAATGAAGTTTTAAAAATTTAATTCAGCAAATTTTACTGAAAAATAATAACGCGCCTCAGAAATAATTAAAATTAGGAAAAGTTTAGAAATATTTACAAAATAAGTTTTTTTTTATTTAAAATGTATTTAATTTTGATTTTTAAATACGTTCGGAACTGAAAAAAGGTTGAAAATGATATCTGCTAGTTCTGAAACGTCTTAAATTCCTAAAAATAATTAATTTAAGAATAATGCTTTTTAAGCATAAAATGGCGATTTCACATTAAAGCCTATTTGCTAGTTGTACAGCCGTAATAAAACCGTTTGGTCTTAGGATGGCTGCGATTAAAACAATTCATTCGATCGTAAATCCATTTGGTTTGAAGTAAAATATTTCTGAGTTCTCCTTGAGTGACACAAAGCCATTTTCTATTAAATAAAACGATTTAGTTTTGTATAAACGCATTATAAAACTTAGTGCACTTATGACACTTGTATATACTTACATGTATATTGGTATATGCATTTGCAATCGAACATAAATCTTGTTTCTGACCTTTATCGTGCTTTTATACTATTTTAAAGGCTATATGCATTGTTCGTACGAAGTAAAGTATATATTTTACTAATTTAAATCCGTGCATTTCGGAGAATTTGTCTTTTTAACTTATAAAGGCAAAATAATTTTGTTTGACTTTAATTTAGTTGCTAATAAAACCGTTGCTCTTTTTCAAATCTATTTGATCTCAGTTAAAGTCGTTTTAAGTCTACTGATACTTGCTCTTGCGTAAATCTATTTAGCATTATATATATCCGCGATAGAACTTACTTCGACTTGCCGATTTCTTTCTGACGTCTAATCATTAATAATCTAATTTATAATTAATCATCTCAAAGCTGTCTCATTCCTTTAAAACAAGATCATCACTTAACCAATTCCGTTTCTTTTTATGGAGCACTAATTTTTGATTCACCGTAACTAAGAATTTTTGGCATTAATATATCCAATATGTTAAGCTGGACAGATAACATCTTCTCTGTTGCCAAAGGTGTAAGAAATTTTTCAACCCGTCAAATCTAGCGCTACAAGTCTTATATCAGACCTAGAATGGAATACAATATTCTTGCATGACGAAGACACTTGGAGAGACGTACTAGGTTTATAGGGAATTTCACTGAGCGCCTTAATCTTAATATGATTTTGTGAAAGAATTAAAGTAAAAAATAAAAAAAATGCAAAAAATGCAAAGATGCGTCCACACGACAAATATCTGTCAAGTGTAGGGAAACATCACTTTGTCTGGATGAATATTACAGACGATGAACCGGATTCGTGTTGACTTGTGAAATGTGCGGCACATTACCGCACATACCAAATCGTTTAGATGGTTATACAAATTCATTT